>JAZHYW010057145.1:0-90001 GCA_037355805.1 Ixodes ricinus | reverse complement strand
GAGTTTTGCCCAGGAAGGTTGGTTCACACACACAGTATTTCCATAGCTGTAAGTCGAACCTCCCATATTGCACATCAGCACAAAAAACCACACACACACCTTTAGAGGCGCATTTTACGGCTAACACGCGAGAACAGCAGGCTATCTCTTCCAAAACTCCAGCCTCCAGCACAGCGACCAATGCCATCTGGTGTGCTTTGGCTGCGCATGCATGTGCAAGGCACATGAGATGCCCAGGCCTTATCGACATTAGGAAACTCACGCTGGAGGCGGGACAACTGAAACTGCTCCCTGCCGTCCTCACTTTGTCCGCGTCTCAGAGACTATGATCTCGCCCGCACTGGAGATGTCAGTCTCGTCGTCATCACTGCTACGGCTTCAAAGCACGTCGTTGACATTGTCCAACGAAATCTTGCACTTTGCAAATGACAGCATCAACCGGATCTTCGGCACTTGCTCGGGTGGTCGCGTTGCATCGCCACGGGTAGAGACCAACTGCGCACCTCTGCGGCTTATGTTGCAAGCCTGGTCCCTAACTTCACACGACATTCCCACCAATCCTAGACTTTGGCCCGGCCATGGAAGCCTCTCTCATTTGCTGTCACAGTTAAGATCCCGTGCAATTGCAGACTCCAATGGAGTACCACCGCGTCCGATGGGTCGAACTTGCATGACCATAAACAGCACACGAAAACCTAGTAACTGCCCCGAGATCACGCATGTCAATACAAAAAAAAAAAAAAAAGAAGTTGGTGCTTCAGCATGATTTTGACACTCAATCAAATGACGGCGACTGTGAATCGCGCAAAGAACTGCGAAAAGAAGTCAGCGTGGGAGTGAGGCTATTCTAGCAGCCATTCCGGAGTGAGCTCTTACAAGAAGTGCCGCCACTCCCGGGAGTCGAGCGCTACCATGCGCTGTTCACCGCCGTACATTCAAGTTAATTTAGTCGCAATCAATAATACTCAATCGTGCAAAAAAAAATTTAAAAAAAACATAGAAAGTGCACACAGAATAGCTCAATGCAACAGGTAGAGCTTGCTGAACTCGTAACAAGTCGAAGTGTCCTTGATATTGCGATTGTTTCCGTTTTTGTCAGCGGTGGAATGCTTTGGTTTGATTATAAGTCGCCGACCCCCACTTCAGATTTTCAAAGATTGAAAAATGGGTCGAATACCACGTTCGATAAATACGGCACAACACAGTACCAAATCAATACTAGGAACGGTGCTGATGCAGTCATGATTTGAATGCAAATTCAAATCAGCACTGCATCAGCAAGGTAAATGCTTATTTGAAGTGCTGACTTATAGCAGTGGGGTATATGGAGCGAAGAGGCCTTAATAAACTGATCCACTGATTACTACTGTCTAATGTCGAAGGAAATAACTTAACTTTGGGCAGGCCCAGCTAGCAATGCAGCAAACTTGTGTTAATAAAGAAGGTACAGTGGCAGGTGGTACGTACGCCCGGATGGACTCGGTGACGGTGCCGATCTGGTTGACCCTTGAGCAGCAGGCAGTTGCAGGCTCCTCTCTCCACAGCCATCTGGATCCTCTTAGGGTTGGTCACCGTCAGGTCGTCCCTGTCGAAAAACCCTCAAGCTCAACCAGAGTCTTTTTAGAGCGCAGCTCTCAGAGCGCCCCGTTTCCGGCTTGAGCGGCGCAGAGCCTTTTATACTGGGAGAGTTCGGCGGGTGGGAGGGGCTTACGGCCCGCTAGGTTTAGCAGATTCAGCGGGTTCCGCTTCGCGCATGATGTGCCTCCCGGCAAGAGGGTCCCCATTGACGTGCGATGTATACGCGCGTGTTAGGTTTTGCCGTTCGCGCTTTTTTTGGCGTAAGGAGAGAGTCGGAAAACAAGCATTTCAGCGATTCGGTACTTTATTCATGCAAGAATTAGCAAAGAAACCGCCCATTTACGAGCGGCACTCATTTATAAATGGGGAATCGCTCAAAACGCCCTACACATTTTCCAGTGGACAAGTTTGATTGTCTGACCGATGCTCCCGACTGTTTACCACATAACAAGGTTGGTGCAGTCGCATGGAATACGGCGGACCGATCGTGATTTTCCGTCGTGCTTCTTCACCTGCCGGTCTTTTGGGGGTTTTCTGACATTGTTTGGTTTGCTGTGAAGGAACAGCGTCGTCATTGCGTAGTGCTCTGAGCTTATTGCGATCGCGACAAACCTCTTTCGAGCTCACTGTCTATGAAGGGCACCTAAAAAAAGGCATGACAAATAAGTATTTGTTCGCGCATTCAAAAAAAAAATATCAAAATAAAGGTATCGCTAGCGAAACAAAAGCGCTTGCGAGACGGCGGCTGAGCGTGCGAGGCCTGAGCTACGAGGCGAGCTGCACGCTTTGAACGCGCCGACGGATCGCGCACACTCTGGAGAGTGCACGCGTCGTTCAGCGCATGCGCATGCGCTTGCTTGCAGCGTCGGCTCGTCAACAGCTTACACTGAAATGCAGTATACACAGTTCAAAGTTTGCAGCTAGGCCGCCGCTAATTATCAAGTCTCGCGCGACAGGAAACAGCTTCGTGATCAGCGGACACTCTCACCTGACGCTGCCACACCAAGTCGCTGCACAGTTTTGATCAAAATAAAACGCGTTTAACGCACAAAATAATTTAATTGTCAAATTACCACTACACATGTCGAGAACTTCTGAGTCGGCTATGCAGCGCTCTTCTTCGCTTTGGCCTCCCGGATCTTGTGCCTTCTGCGGTTTTCTTTCCTTCCGTCGAACCGGTACATCCTGAACCATTTTTTTCGCTGTTCGACCACCCAATGCCACTACAGCACCCTATTACGTTTTCTTTTAACGTCTTGCAGAGCGCAGAACGAACATTTTCACCGCGTCGTCTCTACGCTCCACGCTTAGTGTGGGCGGCGTGCTGCTCGAGGCGGCAAGGCACATCATGGTGGACAACGAAACTTCGGAACGCGATGCGGCACAGTTGCCAGACTGTTTGATCAGTGTTGCCAGACTGGCGGCTGGATCAATGGACCGCCCAACTCTCCCAGTATAAAAGGCTCTGGAGCCGGCAAGCCGCCGGTACGCCGGCGTAGCCGCTCGAGAGGTCACGCGACCCCTGCGGTCACGCGTCCCCAGGTCACGTGATGATGACGATGACGATGCGGATGCCGATGACGTCATCAGTGACGTATTCCCCAGGTCACGTGACCTCTGGTCACGTGACCCCCGAGGTCACGTGATGACGATGACGATGCGGATGCCGATGATGTCATCAGTGACGTCACTGATGATGTCATCGGCATCCGCATCGTCATCGTCATCATCCCTGATGACGTCATCAGTGACGTCACTGATGACGTCATCGGCATCGTCACCGTCATCGGCATCGTCATTGATGACTTCATCAGTGACGCTCACGACGTTACCCCCCTCCCCTCCCCCCGAGGGTCACTTGCCCCCCCCTCGTACCCTTCCTCTCCTCTCTCAAGAGCTGCGCTCTAATTCGGCGTTACAGGGAGTTGTAAACGTTTCCACTTTTTTCTTGCTTCGTACAACGATGCAAGCATTAAAACACTCCTACGCTAACGATAAAGAAAAAGGTGCGAGTTCGACTTTTTACCATATACAGTGAAGGAACTTGAGTAAAATGCCTCTGCGCCGACTAGATAATTATATCAATATGTAGGCCCTACCTTACTATGCATTCCCCATTCCTACCCATCAGAGGAAGAAGGGGAAGTGTTAGTGTACTGCTCACCTCCCCTTCAAATACCTTGTGTTGACTGTTAGATTATTGAATTGCCACAAGCCTATAGTGAAATTTTATTTTGAAGTGAATTCAAAGCGAATAGGAATTTTGGCCAAAAATTTTAGAATAGAATATTGAATAGCTTCTTCAAGCCTTTCACTACCGTTGCACCACACTTTAACGAAAACCCAGCTAAACTCGTGAAGGTTGTTCCCAAGCTTTAACTTGTTTCCATTTGTAAGCCAATTTTAATCTAACAATATTTATGGACTATGACCTAAAAAAGTGCAATGCCTTGGGATGGCAAGTAAAGAACGGATTTTACATAACATTAAACCTATAGAGATGCCTCGCTAAACTTAATTGAGTGGATTCACAAATCTTACTCTATGCAAATATTCTTTCTTACAGGGCATCTCTGCTTAACATAGTGTTTGCATGATTCTAACGCACACTTTTTTCACCAAAATAGGTGCCCTAAACTACATGTGCGTTACAATCGAAACCAAAAACCAGAACTCCAATACTCGGTATAAGGTGGCTAGCCCCATCGCCATCGTGACCGTTTGTTTACATTCGCCATTTTGGTATCCGTATCATGCGCTTTGTCTTGCATCTACGTGTCTGCCCTTTCAAGAATGAAAAACAAAAAGAAATTCCACTAGGAGGCTTTATTTAAACGAAAGGCCATCACGCTGGTGGGAAAAGATAACAACGGAGCGGCACTGCGTGGCCTCGCAATCCTAGTGACCCGACGAGCTTGCAAACATGTTAGGAAGACGACCTTCCCAGAGGCGAAGGTCGTGCACTCATACAAGCACAAAAAGCAAGGATTACCTTGTGGACAGCGCAAGAACCATCTTCGGACCCTGACAACGGTGACTATAGTCCGCTGCAAGTCAAGAAGGTAGGGCGAGGGTAAGACGGCCGGGGAAGAGGAAGCAGACCGAACGCTAAAGAGAGGAGGAGGTTCCCCCTTTCTTTTCCAGCGTTCCGGTCTGCATCCTCCTCCCCGGCCCGTCTTACCCTCGCCCTGCCCTCTTGAGTTGCAACGAACTATAGTGCACGGTATTTATTTTGTGTTGGCATGCATTTCCTAAAATCTGTTCTACGAGTTACCGTGAAATACCGGGCAAGCGCCCACTCAAACTTTGGAGATAATCGCAAAAAAATGTGGGATGGGCCCTTGTCTGGTCATAAATTTTACATTTAAATTTATTGTGCATATTTTCTCAGATCTTACAAATTTGGGAATGTGTGCTTAGTGTGGAATGGGAGGATGCCGGGTACCCTACAGTATGTGTTCAATCTTCATTTTTTAACCTGCGTGGTAGAATCGGCAGATACTTTGTTTTTGAATATCGGGAATCTAAATCTGCCTGCACATTAGGATCATGCAAACACGGTATACTCTTGCATAACAGCCACAGTTTAATATTAAAATTTTTTACTGCAATGTAGATATTAATATTCAAAAAATTTGTACCTTTTAAATACACCATCTTACTTTGAAAGTGTGCTTTTCTCCCAAGCAAGCTATTGCAATACTCATACTTTTCCAAGTGCTGATTGCAGTGGGTTACCCCATTGAGTGCGCCTCAGCACCGGTGCACTGCGGAGAACCAACACTCGTGGAGCTCGCTTTTGCAGGTGCTGCTTGTCTGCAGTGCACCCGTGCTCAGTAAGAAGCACGCTCAAAGGGGATAAACCGCCGTAACCAACACTTGGAAAAATATGAATATCGCAGTTCATCTCAGAGTGAATATCGAATAGCGTATTACTCGAAACTACTGCTATAATTTCGAATATTTGAGCAACACCATTATTGATTAACAGCAGGTTCAAGCCTTCGTAGGTGTATGCCAACTTCCGCCCTCGAGATGTTATTTTGCGCTTCCACTCGGCGTTTGCAGCTAGGAAATCTACACGAATTCAAAGTGTTCTAGGGCTGCTATATAGATGGTGCCAGAATGATCTCTCTCGTTCTAAGCAATCACAAAGCGGTCATAAGGGTTCGCAATACACTCCGTCAGACTCAAATCAAGGGCGCGAGCGGGACTTGTGCGTTGGCAGCTGCACCACTCACCCGACGATCTGAATGGGGTTGGAGGACGTCATGCTGGACCAGGCGTCCCAGTCGTCCTGGTCAAAGGGGTCCTCGATGGAGACCACTGGGTAGTCCTGGATAAACCCTTCGTAGAGCCGCTGCAGAGACGACCTCTCCAGGAAGTCTCCGGGGTTCGAGTTGGGGTTCTTGAAGTCCAGGTCGTACTTCCCTGCACCCGGTTGAAAGAGGAAGTGCCCACCCCCTTCAGACGCACGCTCCAAAACGCTGCGACCGCATCGAAGCATGCTAAAGATCCCTGGCCGGCGTTCACGCTGCCCAGAGAGGAGCCATGCTCTGCAGCAGCGAGCCAAGACCTCAGAGTGAAAGGGAAACACGTTTGCGCTATATGTTCACTTACTTGAACTCCTAAGGCCGGTTCACACATTTGCGTTTTGCTCGTGAGCGCCTACAATGAGCGCACACAATCGCATAATCTGTTACATGTAACTGGAACCCTTCCTGTGTGCCCATAACTAGACTCGAGTTTTCTGCAGCATTTGACAGGTCAAACCTACACACCGTCTATGAGAAATTGTGGCTTAAAACATTGTCGGAATTATTTCGAGCCCAGGGTGAAAGATTGATACATAGAAACAAATGGAACTGGCCCATAGAAACAAATGGAACTGATACATAGAAACAAATGGAACTGAAAGCGGTTCTAATGTGCTAGGTCACACTCACACACAAATGTGTGAATCAGCCTCTCGACCAAGAAGGGGCTGACGCAACAACAAAAGTAAAAGCAGGAATAAGAAAGGAGCTTGCTCAGACCATTAGCTTTACCCAGGGCAGGCACGCAGCCAGGGGGAGGGGGCCATGGGGCCCGGGCCTGCCCTGCCCCCCTCCCCGAAATCTTCCATTTAGCTGGGACCTCCTCACCCCCCCTCCCCTCATACAGCATTTTGTCATGGGCAGCATTTTGTCAAAAGCACTTCCCTCATCAAGCCTGTCTGGTTGCATCCCCGAGCAAAGGAAGTAGCCAAAATGAATCAGCCTGCACCCACCTTCCTTGTAGAACTCGGAGGCAGCCACGTCCATGCCGATGTCGATCTTGCCCGTGTAGCCTGCGGCGCTGATGGCCGACATGATCAGCTCCAGGGCCTCCTTGTTCTCCAAAATGTTGGGTGCAAAGCCGCCCTCGTCACCCACCGCCGTGGCATCCAGGCCGAACCTGACGGGCGTACGTGTATAAAAACACTGTCCCCCAAGTGCAGCATATACCTCCTTAACAAGAAAGTAAAGAAAAAAATAGAGAAACAATGCCAGGTATTCAGACCTCAAAGACATAACACAAAATATTGTTTGGTCTTTACACTCCATCTCATAAATATCTGTTGTGCTGACAAGGCCTGGACCCGAGCATGTGGCTTTTGAAATAGAGCAGGAGAAGAACCTATGTACTCTATTGGGCAGGCAAAGGCACAAGTGTGCAAGACTAGCTCAGCAGAATGCTTTGTTTGTGCTAAAACCTTCCCATAAAAGGCACTTTCCAAAGTCATGAACTGCATCCATGCAGATGCAGATGTTTGTAAAATGGAGCATATAGACAGTCCAGGAGCAGTCAAATATGCAAAAACAATCTGTCTATGTGCCCTGCCCCTATTCTACAAGTAGAAAAAAAAGGGCTTGTCCGGCCCTGGCAGTTAGGGAGAAAGTCAATTACGACACTGAGGTTTCATAAGGCGGTTTCCTACTTACATTTTGTCCTTTGTTTCACACTAAGGTCAAGAGGGACCATTCCAAATCTTTAAAGGGCAAGACAACCTTCTTTACAAACTAAGTAAAAAAATCAGCAGAACCCATCCTTTGGGAATGATTATCTACGTTAATGCGAATAGCATCAAACGGTGCGGAGTTATGCGCGTTCGTCAGGTGGCCGGCACACTCTAGATACGCCAGCCCACTCTTGAGGCGATTCTAAATTTGTTGACACTTTCACAGCCCTGCGCACGATCTCCGCAGCCCAGCACGTGCGTTTGTGTCACTTAGGAAGGCGAGCAAAGCACGCGCCATACGCACAAACACTCAAAATGGTACCGACCAGACTTTCTGGCGTCTCAGCTAGTCTCAACCAACGGTACTCTAAACGGTTGTTTATATCTTTACCATAGGACGCGCTTTACAGCGCTGTCACAGCTACCGGTGCGCGTGCAGTTCCAGCTCACCCTCTCCCGAGCGCGGGAGAGGGTGAGCTAGGGGCCGTGCTAAGCCTCACGAGAGCGGAATGAGCCCTCGTGCATGGAACGCGCGCGATGGTAAAGATATAAACAAGTGTTTAGAGTGCGTTGAATGACTGCCTTCATAGCTCTGTGGTTAGCGCGTCTGCCTGCTGATCAAAGGGTCAACGGTTCGAATCCCGCCGGCGCCGGTCTTTTTATTTATTTATCGACCCGCGGCGTAAGAGGTTAGATAGCCAGATAGATAGATAGATACATAGACAAAAAGTGCGTGAAGTATCCAAAGAATGCTATTCGCATTAAAAAGTTTACCACGAAAGACACAGAAAACAACCCAATATTTATACAGAGAGAGCATAATAATAGGCGACCCTCCCCCACCCCTGCAAGAGAAGAAAGATTTGCAGGCCTCCCAAATGCTGCAAACATAACTGACAAGGGACAGGCAATGAGGCATCCTAGCGTTCGCAAGGGCGACATTGTCTGGCCCAGTATTTCTCAAACAGGGGTCGGCAAACCCTTTGGAACCCCGAAACATTGGTTAAGCCAGGTACTAAAACTTTTTTGTCATTGACGCTGGCTGCCCCCAAAGCTAAATATAGACGAAACCATGTGCACCAAGCGAGTAGGATGATTCTTTATTTCAGGGCTCTGCACAGTCGGTTTCCTCCACTTTCCCCCTTTGTCACTGCAATCATAAAATAAAGGGTAGGTGGGGTACCCCATCACCTCTGCAGATTCAGAAGGGGCTCCTGAAACATCAGTAAGTGAGAACCACTGGTCTAACCTCAATCAAAGTTATCAAGCAGTGGAGTGTCAAACCAACTGACTCTCTCTCTCTCTCTCTCTCTCTCTCTCTTAATATTGAGTTGTTTCCAACAACTTTTTGTTGTCCGATTTTTCTCCTATTTCCCACTTTTCTATGGAAACATGAATCTGCTAGTAAACAGAATTTGAAGTTTTGACCGCCAAGGGCTATTTACAGGGGTACGGAAACGAAAATTGAAATATACAAATTCCGTTCGGAAACGAGTCAAGCATGACGGATAATTCCAGTAAATGATAATCGCAAGCATGTATTTTGAACGACTGGCTATATTTTTCGTTCCAAACGGTGCACTCACGCAAGTGCTCGAAGAGAACCGAACGGAGAGCGCGATGCGTCATAAAATATCCAACACACACACAAAAATCAGCAGAACCCATCCTTTGGGAATGATTATCTACGTTAATGCGAATAGCATCAAACGGTGCGGAGTTATGCGGCGTTCGTCAGGTGGCCGGCACACTCTAGATACGCCAGCCCACTCTTGAGGCGATTCTAAATTTGTTGACACTTTCACAGCCCTGCGCACGATCTCCGCAGCCCAGCACGTGCGTTTGTGTCACTTAGGAAGGCGAGCAAAGCACGCGCCATACGCACAAACACTCAAAATGGTACCGACCAGACTTTCTGGCGTCTCAGCTAGTCTCAACCAACGGTACTCTAAACGGTTGTTTATATCTTTACCATAGGACGCGCTTACAGCGCTGTCACAGCTACCGGTGGCGCGCGCGTTCCATGCACGAGGGCTCATTCCGCTCTCGTGAGGCTGAGCTAGAGGTCTCCCGAGCGCGGGAGAGGGTGAGCTAGAGGGAGAGGGTGAGCGCGGGAGAGGGTGAGCTAGAGGGAGAGGGTGAGCGCGGGAGAGGGTGAGCTAGCCCTCGTGCATGGAACGCGCGCGCACCGGTAGCTGTGACAGCGCTGTGAAGCGCGTCCTATGGTAAAGATTTAAACAAATGTTTAGAGTGCGGTGAATGACTGCCTTCATAGCTCTGTGGTTAGCGCGTCTGCCTGCTGATCAAAGGGTCAACGGTTCGAATCCTAGCCGGCGCCGGTCTTTTTTATTTATTTATCGACCCGCGGCGTAAGAGGTTAGATAGCCAGATAGATAGATAGATAGATAGATAGATACATAGATGAAAAGTGCGTGAAGTATCCAAAGAATGCTATTCGCATTAAAAAAGAAGGTTTTTTGCATTTGTGACGTAGCAAGGCTGGCAGGGTTATGAGCTTTGCCATTGGTGGTGTTATCAGCGTTGTGGTGGCGTCAACAGCGTCAACGCGTTACAACCGAGCCATTCAAGTACCCAGGGGTGACGAGCGTTTCATGTGTGAGATCATATCAGTTGTGCGCGTCGTGTTCATGTGGCCCACTTCAATGGTGCTTCAGGGCGATTTCCTTGGGAACATAAACTTGAACGACACAAATGAGGATGAGGACACTGACGCCGCCTTCTCTGTATTCATTTCGGAAAGCGAGCAGCAGGGGTCGGAACCCATGTCGGAAACGACGGACGTGCGAGCCGGATCCACAGGGCACAAAGTCTCTCGTCATTTGGAAACTTTATCGGCATATCGCTGTTGACCAAGTCGTTACCACAGTTCTCAGCCATGCAAAAGCGCGGTGGCATCTCAATGTTATAAAGCGCAGAACGGCTTCAAACTGTACAGTAAAGTCACAGGAACAACTCTGCGACATTCCTCAATGAGTCCTTCACAAAGGGGCAAAGCGCATGGGCAAAAAAGGCTTTGCAATCGCATTCAGGCCGAGGTAACTTACAACAGTTGAACATACTTCCAAAGAGCGGCGCTGCTCCGATAGTTTCGTGCAGCAACGTAAGGGTTCCTGCTACGTCATGAGTACGTAGCAAGATCCCCAACGTTGCTAGATTACCTCTCAACTAAGCTTCACAGGCATTCACCAGGTGCACACTGAAAGATTGTTTAATTAGCTTTAAATTAAGTTTTCTCGTGCCTCTCAATGAAAGAATGGTGTTTTCGAGGTTATGGTGCAACATGCAACACGTTTAAGCTAGAAAATGAGTGCTGGAATTCCGTTTCCATACTCCTTTAAAGTCACCTCGGCAGGAGCAAAAAGGGCAACTACGAGCTGATGCCTACTCCATGTAGGCGCACGTGGAATAGAGACACATCTCAAGGCTAACAGTTTCCAATCAGAAAAGAATGACTCAATGGAGCTGTCCCCTTAGCAGGGGACAGCATCATCTCAGATTCTTCCTTCCCTGTACCTTTATTGCAGGTTATAAAAGTTCCAAAGTTTTTGGTTAAAGGAAATTGTCTTAAAAGAACATCCAAATCACTGCAAGGCCCACTGCTCCAAAATGTTTAAAAGGGGCATTCATGGATGACCCACAATTTCGGTACGCATTCAGAGAAAACGTTCGGCATAGGCTGCGTGCACATGAACGAAGTCTAACTCAGAAAAGCAAGCGAGAATCAAGGACTTTTTGTCGCGTGTGCTATAAATAGCTGTTAGACCTCCTTCTCTGCATGGTGGGGTGGAGAAAGAAAAAAAATGTCAAGGTACTGCTTGCCTCCTGCGATAGTGCATCTGGAACCTTGAACTGCCAGCTATTATTGTTCCCCGACTGTGGTCCCTTTGCGGCTGTTGCACCCGGTCTGAGAAAGACCCCTTCAGGGCCCCCACTTCCATGTCCTCGGAATGTGCCCCCTTCAGTAAAGACGGAAGAGAGTGCTACACAATCGACGATGCAGAAGGCACTGTCATTGTTTTGACGAGTGCCGTCTTTCATATATGTTTAATTTATTAACAAGAATGTACTAACCAGTGGTGTAGCTAGGCCATCCGGTGCCATTAAGTCTTTCGTAGACCCCCCTCCCCATTTACTCCCAGAGATCGTAAGCAACCAGTAAGCAAGGGGGTGCTGCCAGATGTGGCACCCCCCCCCCCCCATGTTACTGGGACACTTGTTAACCGGAGCCCAGGGCCCCCTAACCTCTCTCTCTCACTCCCCCCCCCCCCCCACCCCCTGCTACACCACCGGTACTAACCCAAGTTTGAACATATAGTACACTGCTCGACACAACCAGTGCGAAAAAGCAATCACCTGTTTCTTCTGCTTTTTATAAACTAAAGGGCCGTGATTCAAATTGCTATTGTTGTGAAAAGGGCTTATTTGGGGAACTAACATAAACAGTAAAAGTTGATGCCTTTAGAAGTAAAATGCAGAGATACATATGTGGTGACGTTGTGCAGTGTACATGTCTGGCACCTAACAATATACTAGTGCACCCTAACCAGTGCTTGTGCAGCTTCCTTTTTTTGTTTTTGCTTTTCTTTTACTTTTTGAGAGCCTGTTTTGAGCTTATGATCAGTGTTAATAAAGCAGCCATGCTTTTGAATTTTTATTAAACTTTCCCTAGCTCAATTTTTAATTATCCACTTACCGTATTTACCCGAAAATAGGTCGACCACGAAAATAGGTCGACCCCTATTTATTGAGCCCACCGAGAATAAAAAAAAAATAATTCGAATATAGGTCGACCATTTTTTTTTTCTAGGAACAGGGGAAAGTTAGGGCAAAAGAAGGAAACAAACCTTTATTTACTGCACTCTCAGCTAAATCACAGGGCGATGTCAAAAACTTAATCATCGTCAGAACTTCCGGACATGTCATCCTCATCCGAAGCTTCGCCAGCTTGGTAGACATCCTCGCAAATTCGCTACAATACCTCACTGACACCGTTGTAAAATGACGACAAGAAAGAAGGTGGAGACAGGCCAAGCGACGAAAGAGCAAATACAAAGACGCGAGCAACGCCAACGCTGAGAGTCCCGTGGGCAACACGCGAGCCGCCGAAAAACAACAAACTAAAATACCTCCGTTTTTCTTCTCTTTTTTTTTTTTTTTGTGCGCGTTTGCGAGGGACATGGGTTGGAGGGCAAAGTGCATGGCGCATCGCGTTCCTCTTCCTCCCCTTCCCCCTTGCCCAGCGAGGGGGAACGCGATGGCGAAACCCGACGCCCGAAGGATGTGAAGGATGTGCGCGAGAGCCGTGGCCGGCGGCGCGGCGCGGCGCGGCTGTCGGCTGTTGTTGTTTCGGTTGTTTTTGTGCATCAAAAGCTTTTTGAAACATGCCGCGCGGCTCTACCGCGACGCCGGCTAGGTGATTGATAGCTCCAGGGTTTCAAAATTTGGTCCCGAATGTAGGTCGAAATTCTTTGGACACGATTATAGGTCGACCCTTAATTTTTGACAACATTTCCGAAAAAAAAAGGTCGACTTATATTCGAATAAATACGGTATTATGCAACAATGAGAAAGGCACTGAGAAAATGCATGGCACCATTTATTTCGTGGGTCACAGCTGCTACAGTTTCTGCCAACTGGCGGACTGCGAAGCAATTGAATGGACATAATCAAGGTGCCGTAAGAACACCAGTATGACACGCATTCCAGACAGCATAGCAAACTTGTGTACACCACTGTCCAACTCATAGTCACACACCAACCTAAACCTAGTAGTCATACATATGTCGTTCACGTTAAAAGTCTTGTTTCACATGTCAGAAAAATTGCAGTGAAGCCCGTTGCCACCAATTCGGCAGATTGGAAACTTGGAGAGAGCGCATGAGCACTGCAATTATCCTAGTTAATACCAGAGGATGTAATATAGTCCTGTGGCCCCTACGTTGTGTTGTTTTTTGTCTAAGTATATCTGGCAAGAATGAGCAGTCATTCTCAAAGAGCCTGTTTCCAAGCATTTCAAGGGTTGTGGTCTACCTGTAGCTATTGGCGACTCCAGCGAAATTGACGCCGCGTAGAGCGCAACGCTGAGAAGCTCAAGAAAGGAGGTTGTTTCGACTCTGTCATCCGCTGTCGCTGCTTGGTTCTCGTAGACAGCATACGAACAAACATTGTTTCCAGTAATTATATTTATGGTACCGCCGTGTCATTCTTACACACTGACTAGAAGGTATCTACCATTGAAAAATCACTTTGCTTTCACATGTAACACCGATTTTACACTGCAGTGCAAGAAATTTATGGAGGTCCGCACGCTGAATGATGAAACCGACCTCCTTTCATCCACCATTTTGCCGACCAGCACGCCCCCAATAGTCTGCTGGAGTCGCGAATAGAGGGCAGCAAAAATAGCTGCTTACATAAGTCTCTGTTGGAGGTACAGTAAAGTGGCATCTTTGGAGGTGCTTGACTTGCAAAACAAATGCCCAAACCTGCTCCTTTTACTTCCCAGTGTGTCCCGTGATGAATTTGGTGATAGAAGAGACAATCCCGAGTTTATTGGCAAGCTGTTAAGCAATGATAGCATAATTTGATTCTAAAAATTTAACATAAAGCTTTAACTATGCCCCTGACCCCACCTTTCAGTGACATTGTGTCCTAAGATAACAAAAAAAAGCATTAATTAAACTGGACGAAATGAAAAAAAAAATAAACAGCATCATATTTGTACAAATGAAATGCTTCTTTTTATTGCGTATAAAACTTAACCCCCCGCCCCCTGCTGTTCTTCATAGACGTATTTGCACTAAAAACTGAGTAGATATTTCACCAGATTTTACAATAAAATAATTTTCGGAGGCAAGCTTCTTGCCCTTTGAGCCCCAGTTAGTGGGTAGATAGCAATCAACATGGTTATGCAATCAGAGAAACGTTTATTGTAACAAACCCGTCACGCACACTTTCTTCATTGCTAAGCCAACAGGGCAGTGCAAGCTACACGCTTGCTGGATCAGTCAACTCTCGGTTATGCGCCATGCAATCATGCTTGAATAGGCACAGGAGCGGGCTCAAGCAATGAAAGGCAGGATGCTGATTTGACCGGTAAGCACATAACTTTCACTGTCCTATTACCTTGACGGTAAAGGGAGTATACGTTTTATGTCTGAAAACCAGAGGTGGTCCATCTCTCCGAACTGATAAGCATAGAACTCTTCCCGGTCTCGACAATGATGCGATAAAACAGTGCAGAAGCTGACACACCTTGTCAACAATAATGCACATACTATGGAGTATTTGCTAAGTAGCAATGAATTGATGGAAAGCCCTATCTTCTAATACGCTGTTTACTCAAAATTTCGGGAAGCCCCTAAAGATACTCCGGGGAACTCAAGAGTTCCTTGGAACCCAGTTTGAGAACCCGCGTGCCGAGCGTCGCATATGCCCCTTGTTCGTTCGAGGTGTGAACCATCAAAGTGGCGCATTTGTTTCGCGGGACAAGAGAGACTGGTGGCGTAGAGACACGGGTGGTGAAGCGGCACTCACTTCTTTGATGACGTTCTTGAGATGGTGGTAGACCTCGCTGCCCATGCGCATAGCCTCCGAGAAGCTGCTGGCCCCCGTGGGCAGGATCATAAACTCCTGCATGGCCAGCTTGTTGCCCGCATGGCTGCCGCCGTTGATCACGTTGAACGCCGGCACGGGCAGGATCACCTTCGAGTTGCCGGCCAGGTCGGGCAATGTGCCGGTACACCGGGACTCCTTCTGGGCTGCACCTGCCCGGCACACCGCCAGGGACACCCCCAGGATGGCGTTGGCTCCCAGGTTGCCTGCGGAACGTGGCGTCACGCGGTTTTTATGTCGTCAGTCGACGAAACATTTGCATGAAAGGTTTTTTTAACCTGGGGTACCCAAGAAATATGTCACTACATGAAAGGTAGGATCCACATGCCGTGAAACGAGCTTGAATTTACGGCGAAACTGCTAGACGAGCAAAATTTCAGAACACGTGGCATAATGTTTGATAAGCACAAACGGCAAACGTAAAGGGTTTCATTACAGTGGCGAACATATGAACTGCTTAACGGATTTTTGCAGAACTTATCGCCTCACTAAAATGCTTAGGATATTTACCGTCAAATACAGAGCATGTGCCTAAATCACGATAAGCGCACACGCGCTACTTTTGAAAAAAATCGAGAACTAAAAGGATATATCAGGCGGCCACCTCAGACTTCTGAGCCCAACTAGCTAACCAAGCTGTGTCTCATCACCCCCCTCTCCCAAGCAGTGCAGTGTGTGCATTATCGTTAGGGAGTCTGGAGGATCCTGCACTGCCTGGTTAAATCAACGCCTGCGAAAAGGAGAGATTTTTCGTCTACCGATCAAAAGAGAGAGAGGTTCCTAGAAATCAAAATGTTCAAGAATTTCTGCTTCAAACTATGATAAACTATAACAGAGCAAGAAAGAAGAAATCCATACTTCCCCCACCGTCTTGGTATTTCAAACTGTGCCAGTGTCTCAGGTTTTCCAAAATTGACATTGTTGGTCAGGCAGCTGAACGCCATCTCAACCTCGAGACTTCGGAGCCCACCCTTACTTGGCGTTGACTATTTTTTTATTTTTTTTATTTAACATACCTCAAGTAGCCTAGTTAGGCATAATATTAGCGGGATACAAAATTTTATACAAGATACAATGTAATAATACACAATAATACACACACACACAGACAAAAAGAAACATATCTAAAAGTGTTGTTTTAAAAATAATAGCAACATTGATTCTGTGCTACGCTGTCAAGGCTAGCATAACTTCCACAGTGTTCAAGTCCTCGCACTGCTGCAAGACTACGTGGCTCTCTCATCTCGCATGCACTCGTGCAACTAGCTTTGACAGAGTTCAAGCACTGCGGAAGTTACGCTAGCCTCGACGACGTAGCGCAAAATAGTTGATGCCGAGCAAAGCCAACCAAGGTGCTCCTCAACATCAGCTGCTTCTCCAAGCACTCCAATGCAAAGTGTCGAAGTCCACCCTACCAGCGCCCTTTCTACATTTTTGCCCTTCGATCTAACAAGGGCACGCCCCCAGTTTTTCGATACTGTCAGAAAAACCGACCTTTGTTTTCGGTGCCGTCCAGCTCGATCATGAACTCGCCAATTTGGAATTGCTCCCGCACGTCAAAGTTCTTGGCAATGAGCTGCGGGCAATCACTTTGTTCACGTTGTCCACCGCCTTGAAGACACTCTTGCCGTGGTACATGGACTTGTCGCCATCCCTCAGTCTCGAGAGCCTCGTGGATCCCGGTGGAGGCACCTGACGGAACGGCGGCACGGAACAACCCTGCAACGAAATGGGACGGAACACTTGTGAACGAGACGTTTAGCCAATAGCTTCAATAGCACTCTTGTACAATCGTTACTAAGTGCAACCACAAAGTACAGGGTGAACTACTTTAAGCTCCCGCCGATGTATTACATCGCATAAATTGGTTTCTTGAGTGATCCTCTTGCAATTCCCCACAAAGATGAGACTTGGGTGGTGGACACCAGCTTTAAGCATGCATATTATCAATAAAAAAAGAAAAACTTATTGTGAACCACAGCTCATTTCTGTGAAGGTAAAGACACAGTTCTGCAAGCTGCGGTTCCAAGAAGCAATGGAAGCAGTGAGAAATCTGCATCGCAATACAAATGTAAAAGAAAACAACAGTGAGAGTGCAGGCAAGCCGCTAATAATTAATTGTTGATACATGCCTATCGTTTTCAAGGTCATGATATTAAGGGGTCATTTGGTTGTTGTGTCCCCAAAGAGTATCGGCGAAGAGGTTGACGACGTCAGCATCGGGTGTATATAGGAGTGAGAAAATAAATAATTTTAGATGCGTTTGAGGCGTCCTCCTTTGTTGTCTTTTCCTTCGATTTGAAAGCTTCATAATTTTTCCGCATCACAGTCTCAGGTGTTCCATTATGATCAATACAAATGTTTCAACAAAAAGTAAGAGAGAAATAGTCACCATCATATGTTTTGTTGTTGTAGCAGTTCATCCCAAGTTAACATCGCGAAGAATGCTATATTCTTAAAGAGTAAAACTATACGCACTCCGGAGTGCATTTCGGACGAGATGGCTATACGCACTCCGCTAAACTCTTATAAAACGAATGGTCACAACGAGTTTTTTCAGCGATGGCATAGCATAGGGGCTAAGGCGTCCGCTTTGTACGCAAGTGGACGCAAGTTCGATCCGCGGTGAACGTACTTTTTTTTTTTTTTTCATTTTGTTTTATCGAGGCATAATGCGATGTTTACGACATTTCTTTTTTGCGATAATTTTGTCGACTGAAACTTCGCAGAATTAAATGGGACTCCCTCTCCGGAGGTGCGAACGGGGACAGCGGGGCTTAGGTTGCCGGCCGGACGCCGCTGTAAGCGGCGTGTTCTGGTAACGTTTTGTAATTAGCAGCCAATACTGTCGCCGCGAAGCGGCGTGAACGCAGGCGGGGGCTGCGTAACACGCTCCCCAGTGATACACGCGCTCGTTCGAAAAGGGTGGCCCGACGGGCATGAGTCCTCGGCGGAGTGCGTATAGCCCATAGAGTTATTATAATGTACGCTAGAGGTTCAACTGGCGCTAGTGTCTACGCGACTTCCGTGACGCAAATTGAAGCAGACAGCAACCAGTCTACTTTTGCGGTGCTCCTGTGCATTCCTATGGGAAAAAGCGCGTGCATTTTGTCTCTTCGCCCGAAAATAACACGGAACACTTTGGTTATTTCGGTCGTACCGAATAGTATGTGTCTTAATTAACATTGTAAAAGCGTAATTGCTTTAGTTAGCGCATTTTTCTTCATCAGTGAGCGATGTTTAACTTCGCTACATTTCAGTCCCAAACGTGTGTTCCGCAGCAGGTGTGTAAAAACAAGCGACGATTCGAAGCAAAATTACAAGCGAAAGGAATATAGAGCGTGTTCAAGGCTCGCCAGCATTCCGGTGACGCTTGTATATTGATAATATGCCAGTCCGGTCACTATATGAAAATGACCCCGTCGTGCATGAGCGGATAGAAACATTCAAAACGTAGAGAATAAAGTCCGTGGGCTATGAAAGGTGTCTCTTCGTATTGTTTTCTCTGCCGGGCAGCTTTTATCGGGCACTTGTTCTCAAAGATTTCGAGCGTGCGGGTGATATTTTGAACGTAGAACAAGCAGCTTCGCTCAGAGCAGAAAGAATAAAGCAGTACTTACTTATTTAAAATCAGAATAGATTTTGATCCTACATGCACGTATATTTACTGATCCAGTGTTACTGCGTAGTTCTTGCCGTCTTTCTTAATTTCAAGATGTTCTTCGTTCGTTTCGCACGTATATCCCCCATGCTGAAAAGCGCCGACGTCGTGTTCGCGCTAACAGTGTCCGCCAGTGCACAAAAATACACGTACGAAGCCGTTTTAGCACCGTTTTTAATGCGATGAATTCGAAAGAAAAACACCGTAACTGACCAATTATTTCGTCGGCCTGACTGAGAAATGTTTCAAGCTACCTAGTACGTACGAATTATTTGGGATATTTGCTCTTATGATCGAGCGCAGGGAGAAAATGCACTCTCTTTTTCCCATAGAAATGCATTACCGGAAGTCAATTTTGGACTGGTTGCTGTCTGCTTCAATTTGCGTCAGCACACTAGCGCCAGTTGAACCTCTAGCGTACATTATAATAACTCTATGGTATAGCCATCTCGTCCGAAATGCACTCAGGAGTGCGTATAGCTTTACTCTTAGTTAAAAACGAAGTTAATTTCCTCGTAACGCCGGACTGCAGGAAAAAGAAAAAAGTGGTTTGAGGGAAAACTTGAGATCAATCGCGTCAGACTTGCATTACAACAAAATACGACTTCGTGTACCTTTTTCTGTGGTCAAGTCAACTTCGACGGTCGGGTTGCCCCTGCTGTCGAAAATCTGGCGGGCAAATATCTTGGTGATCGGCATCCTTGCACTGGAAACAAAACAAAAAGTACCAGTTAGCTGCTGGTTACAACTTTTGAATAGCAAAACTCGCGTCAACAAGTAAGTGCCCACCCTTTAAATGTTTTGTTTGCTTAGGACGCTCGATCTGCTTGATGCCGCCGAGTGAGGCGATCGGGAGCGAGGAATAGAAAATGACACTTTTCCCGGTATCACGCAGGATCGAAAACGTAGCGACTTGGTTTCAAGGCAGAATTGGTTCAATTCGCGAAACCGGCACCGATGAACTGTCAAAAAAGCCGACCCGTTGCATTTCTAACTCAAGGTCGAGCAATGTCACCGCCAACACAGCTTCTGCACGTTCCAGAGACAGGCACGTTCCAAGCTGCGAATCCACTCGCATTTCGAAAGGCTGATATCGTTTTGCGTTCGATGAACAGCGTATTCCACAAGCTACTCACAGTGTTTTGCTGCGAAGAAGGCTGCAACGGAAGATTATCACGAAGGAACTACCCGGTAGCAGCGAGGGAGCGAAGCGGCGAAGCCAGCGAAGAATGCAGCCGAGAGAGCGGAAGGGCAACAGCGGCGAGAGCCAGAATTTCCACCAGGGGAAATGTCACGCCTACTTTTACGATAAGTAAATAAATAAAGCAAGATTTAAATTTGGTTGCTGACTGGCGTCCTCTTGCTTCAAATTAATCCCATCAAACTGCCCAATATTTCTTTATAAAACATTGCTTTGCTTGTAAAAAATAAATAAATATATCTTTATAAATTATTAATTAAAACAAAACTAAATGCATAAAAAATAATTTTGAGGAGATTTGTGAAATGGCGCGCAAAGCCACACAATTTCAGAAGCGGTTATTGCTAAATAAGCACTGAAATTAGAACTTTGTTTTACTTGATAATTTGCGTGAGTGGGTGTAGTTTATTTTACTTTTCACGTTACGTGAAGAATGTGCAATCCGTAGCGGAGTGGCAGCGTATCAAATGACCTCAGAGAATTTGTTCTCGTCATGGATGGACGCACGCACACGCAAACCGTTGACGCAAACGGCAGCAGCGAGCAAGCTGGTCAGCTTGAGAGGCTTCGGCGTGAGTGGGGGGTGTCTGTGTCGACCGCATGATTCATAGGCAATAGTGATTGTGATCGGGCCAGTTTTTTTTTTTTTTTTTTTTTGCGTGGTATCGTTCGTGAAAATACTCCAGATGGACTGACACGCGGACCAAGGCGCAACCGTTCATCATGAGGCCAATCGTGAATCTCGACGAGTGCATTCGGGACTCTCCCAAGTTCAGGTGAGCGTCGATCACTTTCAGATGGTCTGCCCATCGGTCATCTCTGTCTCCCTCGAGCAGCGATGACATATCGTTGATATTATCGCGAACAGAGACGGTCTGAGTGACTGGCCTGCTTAATAAAGAAAGGGCGGGGAAGAGATTGGGTCCGTTGCTCCGATCTCGCGCGGCATATATCGCACATCCGCTCGCCTTTACAGGATGACGAAGATGATATAACCCGGCCGCGGAATGTGACCTGGTTTCCGTTATTAAATTATCGGAGATCGCGTTATAACTGGGCAGGCGTAAGTCCACGGTCGCGCGGTAACTAGGTGTGTGGTGGTGGTCTAACGCGTTGACGCGAAAGGATATCAGCTGGGAGGCGTTTGTACCTTAGCTGACGCTTTGAAATTTGTGTCTTGGCAGAGAGGCGCTCGAAGAAAATGAAGAAAACATCGATCAATTGGAGAGCAAGCTCGACAGAGTAAGCACATTTTTCTCCTTTTCCGACGATGCGTCCTTTCTGCTCAAAGCAGGTCTTCAGCCCTGTAGTTTTGTTGTTGTTGTCGCTTGACATCACGTCTGTGTTTCAGTTGGTCAGATTGTGCAGCACAATGGTCGAGACGGGCAAGAGTCATGTCGCTGCACAAAGGTGGGTGTGCCAATCTCTTTGCAGTCGTTTGTGTAAAATCTTGCATACAAACTAAGCTTCCTTTCACTTTTTTTTTTTAATGTAAAATATTTTGGTTGTTTGTTCCAGTGGTTTCATCAATGGCATATGGGACTTGGTTGGATACTTCAAAGACGACGTATCCATAGTTGTGAGTATAATCACCAATCTATAATGATCCAGGCATGTGACTAATTGTTTGTACATTCCATGTGCCGTACTGATCAGTGCCTGGATGTGCCTAACTGAAAGTTTAGGTCAGAAGACAACTTTATTAGAGAGAACTTCAAAGTACAGCATGTCTTAAGAAAAAAAAATGTATATTGTTTGTTTTACTGGCAAAGTATAAAGTATGCATTGCCGAACGCTCAGTTTCCACCCAAATGTTTTCACGAAGAAAGTGTAAAAGCACAGGCGAGCTGGTGAATAACTTCCATCGTAAACCGGAGACACGGTAAAATAAAAAACGGACAAAACAACAACAAGTCTCAATTGTTGAGACTTGTTGTTGTTTTGTCCGTTTTTTATTTTACCGTGTCTCCGGTTTACGATGGAAATGTTTTCACCTTACGTGCGACCACAGCGGACGCTAAGAGCCATCTCAGTCAATCCTGTTCTGTGAACATAACACGTGATGCGCTTTTGCCTGTCACTGCACCCCCTCTCCAAGGTCATGTAACACTCACACAGACTTGGATTGGGTCCGGTGGCTCGTAGCATCCGCTGCGGTCGGTCGTAAGGTGAAACGGAGTATTGAAGTCGAGACAAGATGTCAATGTTTCAGACGAATGGCGTCAGCTACCGAAAACGGGCTCCATTTTCCCTGAAGGTTTCAGAAAATCACTTATAACTTTTGAACAAGATAACAGTTAATTCTGAAACTTTGGCATCCATTCTAAACTGCTAGTGCTACATTCGGGCAGAGGCTGAGTGTTCGGTGATTCATATTTTATTTTTTGCGGCAAATATTGCAATACATTTTTTGGTGACACATAGTGCAAGTTTGTTTGTATAAAAATGTATTAGTGTACAAATGGCACCTGTCTTTAGATGTTTGGTTGCTCTGTTCAGGGCAGCATCCTCACAATTAAAATGCAATTCTAGATTGCTCTACATATAATTAGTTTTGCAGAAGTGAGGTCATGGTAATCGGGCGGTCACGCTTCAAAGGCCAGTCTCCTTGAAGTCTAAATCCGATGTCGCTTAATGGGACAGTGCTTTATGCTCGCCAAGGTTTTTATTTGTATGTGACATATAAAGAGCCCAACTACCCAGAACACAATTTGCAACTCGAAATTCATATTCTTTTTGCCTGAAAGCCGCCGATCGACAACTAACCGGTTTGAGTTGCGCTCACTCTCTTCTTCGTGTTCACATACCGTTTTCTATGGTTTAGGCAGAACCACCAAACATAATCAAAGTCATGGATCATCGAAAGCACACGCTGAATATTAAAAAGAGAAAAGAAATATGATACCAATTTTTTGTGGCTTCTAAACAGCCGCAAATATGTTGATTGAAGAAAAAAAGTTGCACAGCCACGTGACTTCCACCTACTCTCTCCTCCTCTATATTTCTTCTTCCTCCCCAGTCCAATTTCGGTTTTGGTTCTGAGCAGTTGCGTTTTTTTTACTTTATTAAAAGTGTATGTGACGCTTCAGTAAAATATTGATTGGGTAGTCTTCTTACACCATAACAAATCGCCTGGCAAAAAATAAAACAAAAATTCTGGGGGTTGTCAGTGTATAACGTACACTCGGCATAAAGCCTGTCTAGAGCGCGAGAGTGGTGCGCTTTGGACTGCGTGTGCGACATCTGCGGGGGCGCTGGGCCTGAGATAACGCACTTTTGAGCAGGCGCCACCATTGTGCAGCGCTGGGCAGATGCCAACGTTTGTGCTGACCCATCTGCAGACTCCGTTGGCCGCCAGAGGAGCGCTCAGCGCCTCCGGGCTGCGAAATATAGGAGCTCGGTGTGGCAGCCCACACACCGCCGGCTCCACATCATCGCGCATTCTTCAGAGAGGAATTTAGCCGCTGAACTCGCGCACTTGCTTCCGTACTCGTGCTAAACCGCTCATGGTGTGCGCGTGAAGGTATGCATTTTCTTGTTTGCACGAAATGCTTCCTCACCGCTACCAATTCAAGTGCTTGTTATCTCTGCATTTTTGATAAATTGCTTTCACAATGAGAACGCATCCGCGGCTTGTCATTCCGCGTTAATGGACGAGGGTAGGACGCTGAAATTAATCCGTTCCTTAAAGCTTCCTTCCGCTCGTGAGAGCAGCACCAAGCTCGGGATGATGCTACCAATTGAAATAGTTGATATCTGAAGAAATCTTCCAATATATAGCATGTCACAAGATGCTTGAGTTTTCATGCAAATAATTTAATTCAGTTGGCTTCGATTTAGAGCACAAATTAAAAAAGAAACGTGATGAACGAAAAGCAAATACTAATTCCGAGAGAAAATAATTTCGCTCCTGTGGCGGCTGGCAGGGTCTGCAGAAGGGTCAGCACAAACGTTGGCATCTGCCCAGTGCTCCAGAATGTTGGTGCATGCTCAGAGGCACACTGTCTCGGGCCCAATGTCCGCCGGCAAATGTTGCACGCGCAGTCCGGAGTGCACCGCTCCCGCTCTCCAGGCAGGTTTCATGCCGAGTGCACAACTCACACCTGTTAGGAATGGGGAAAACACAACTCTAAGGGAAACAGCAGGAGATTTGGGGAGGGGAAAGCTGTGAAAAATAAAAAGCGAAAACGAACACATTACTTAGTGTCACTTGTGTGAGGAGGAGGAGGAAGGGGCCATGAAGCTGGCCCAGAAAATATATTACAAATCAAACGAAATTCAACTTTTACTGCTGCATGCCACCCCGCTAAATTCAGCTGATTCCACTAACTGGAGTAAAGTGGCATATTGAATGCCTTATTTTATCTTGTTATAGGGGCATATTTTTATTGTATTGTTTTATTATGACATTTTTAGGTGACATAAAACTGAATGTCCTTAATTTTATATAAAAATACTCTTAAAAATGAAGGACGTTCGCTGAGCATGGACAGTCCCAGACTTTTAAATATCATCAAGTGAACACAAGCCATAACACAAGGAAAGTTTCATCACTAATTAGGTTAGACTACCGATTTTTATAAGTTACTTAAGAGTGTTCTTGCAACACATGTTTTGAATGCACTATATATTTTAATGCAAGAAGAACTCGTATGTTTCTTCTCTCGTGTCAGTGAAGGTTTCAGGCTTTCTCTTCTCTGTCTCGTCAAATATGTGCTTAGCATTGTCAACCTTTCTGATTTTCTCTTTGATTGTAGGTTGGTCAACAATCAATTTGTTAACTGAACTGCACTCAAAAATTTGTAATATGTTAAGTGGTTACTAATTAACATAAGACAAATGTTAAACAATTGTTTCATTCTTGTTTTATGTTTTGTACAATTATTTTCTCCACTCCTACAATAGTTCCAGTGGGGCTGCAGTATTTAAAAATAAAATGAATAAACAAATAAGATGTAGGACCTTGGCTCTCAGATAGTCATCCTTTAATTTTTAAGCTTAGGCTTTCTTCCCAGTAGATTTTCTATCTCTTAAGGTTTGGGAAGGAATTTATGACCTAATCTTGTTTCCCTGTTATTTACTTTTCAGAACTCACTGAACCGGTTCATACAAATCCTCACTGATGTTCTCAAGTATCAGTCGGTAAGCATAGAAGCATGTTTCTGCTCCTTATTGTGCAACGTGGTCCTTGTTGGTTTTTGCTTGCATTTTGCTTGTATTCAAACCCCAAATTATTGCATGTGCTGTTTTCTGTTTCTACATACGCAAATCCAGCACACCCAGAGTTTTAACTGACAGACATGCAAAATGTGTGAAATCGGCATCACACTAGCTCTTGTCATGTTGTTACCCTGGCCACCAGTTTACTTTTTGCATTTAAAAAAACATTTATTGACATTGTAAACAAATGTACACTTTGCGAACACTGTTGGTGTAAACAAGCCATCGCCGGTTTTCTCAGTTTTTCTTTCAGTATCGAAGGTCTATCATCCAAACTAATTTGACGTTTGTGTTTACACAGCGTAAGGTCGGTCTGCCTTTGAGGTGCGGCAACACTAGTTTACGCTGTAGATGAGCAATTTAGCCAGTACAGTACCACTGCTAGCCTGGGTTCTTTAGCGTGCACCATGCAGTAGCGATACACGCACACGCATGTCAGTACGATGCTCATCCAGACCAAAAGGGGAAGGAGTAGGATTGAGCTCCAGGATTCCTGGGTTCTGTGGCACAAGCTTTTGCTGTCCGTGCTCCGAGCTGCAGTGCTCTAACACACTCGGCCACCGATCCCCCTCAAAACTACTACTATAGCGGTAGAAGGTGCTTAGTTGCAGTACTAACCAAAGTGACAATAGGTTTTGATGCCCTCCATTACCTTTTCGAAGTAAAATGCAAAATAACGTGGAAGTCATGTTGTGTGTTAACAGTGTCATGTGATGCCTTGTTTATGAATTTTGGACATTGGTCATTCTTTCAGATCCTCCTTGATCAAGCACAACGATCGGTCATCAAAAATCTGAACAACTTTATCAAGAAGTGAGTGTGCATGCCATCATATTTTATATACAAGTTCATTTTCACATACGTCCCAGGGTGTTTTACCACTTTGCCACATGTCGCGGGGTATCATCATACTCGTTCACCTTTCCCTCAGTCAGAGACAGATAGACAAAGCCAACATACAAAGAAGTTGATGGTGGAGGCAGATTTGTAGAGACCACAGGGGGTGATTATCTAGTGAACGCGATAGCATTTATCGTTGCACACACGGCAGGTGTTAGGCCCCGCTAAATTTAGCGGGGAACCTGAACTGGTGCATAGGTCATGTGACGTAAATTTTTAGCTCAATTTAGCGTGGAAACTAAATTAATGCATAGGTTACCTGACAAAAAAATTTTCCGCTAAATTTAGCAGGGAAATTGAATTGGTGCCTAGGTCACATGACGTACTGAAATTTCGGATAAATTTAGCAGGGAAACTGGATTGTTGCGTAGGTTACGTGACATAAATTTTCTGGTTAAATTTAGTGGGAAAATTTAATTGATGCATATGTCATGTGATGTAAATTTTCCGTTAGAGGGATTGTCCGGTTGAAACCGGAAGTACTTAAGTTTTGGCGCTCGTTACGTCGAGGGTGCCTTCATATAGACAAAGGTTATTTTTATTTTGATATATGATCTCCCCTTATTAATTAAACCTTCCAAGAGCGTACGAACGAAACTGCACCCCGAATTTCGCCAGTGTCAATGGCTGACATCTGTAGTTGCTGCGTGACGTCACAAAACGCAAAGGTTTGTCGGACGGTCGGGATAACAAGCATTGGTCGACGGATGTCTTGTATTTTGTTTCGAATTACATAGTCTCCTAGGCTGTACTCTACTGAAATACGTTTCTTTTAATGCAGTTCTTTAGTGTGTGCAAAATAAAGTCAAGCCTTTTAGCAGGATATCACTCAAAAACAGTCATAAGCTTCGAGCAAACGTATGCCGTTTCGCGCAAACACAACTGCGACGGCCACTCTTGCAAAACAAAAGATGCAGATTTTTTTTTTTTTGCCTCTGAAGCGGCATTTAGGTACACGAAGCGGCATCTTGGTGCACATATCGGCGGATCTGCTGGATCGGGTGATGAGGCTACTGGTCGTTCCCTCGGAGGCGATTTCCGCGGGTCGAAGGCAAACGGCGAATCGTTCAAATGCATGTCGTCACTTGACTTGGAAGAGCTTGGTGATTCATAGCCACGCTTCATTTTTTTTTTCTTGCGGTTCAAACAGAATTGGGCTGCACGCGTTCTAAACACAACTTTTAGCACCGTTCCAAATGGCTTAGCTGTTGGTTTCGGTTTCGCCGCATAATCAAACTGATTGATCCGATTTGGGTGAGGAGTGGGTGGACGTAGTTGAATATCGTTGGCACAGCATCACATTTCAGCTTACGAGGCTCCTGTCCGCTTAGAGCTCAGCTCGGTAGCTCTCTTCTGTGAGATCTCAATCTTGACGGGAACCCAGTCCCTACGCACGTCAACGATCCATCTTGCTCGTCACTGCACGTCTCACGGAAAAGTATGGAACGTCACGTCTTGGCTCGCATGTGCTGCCCGGTGGTTGTGGCACCCAACCGCGCAACAAAAACCCCACTTATCCATGACACAAAGTCGAGGGTCGAGCGCAACAACGAAAACGAAGCACGCTGCGGCGTTCACTCCCAGGTTGCTCGCAGGCAAACGACGAGACGGGAATGCTCGCTCTGCGTTGTGTGACGTCAGAGCTTCAGTGTTGCCAACGAAAGCTGCGTTCACGCTAGGAAGCGATGGGAGCACTATAAATTCAATCACTCATTCAGAGGGGCATATAAAACTCAGATTTTGCGCGTCACGATGGGTCTCGAGGCAATAACAATGATATTCAATTGTTTTCTCGAATACAAAATTTGACCGGACAATCCCTTTAAATTTAGCGGGGAAGCTGAATTGGTGCATAGATCACGTGACATTAATGTTCTGCTAGAAATTGAATTGGTACATCTGTCATCTGACGTAAATGTTTTGCTAAATTTAGCGGGGAAATTGAATTGGTGCATAGATCATGTGACGTAAATTTTTCGCTAAATCTAGCATGGATACTGAATTGGTGCATGGGTCACGTGACATAAATTTTCCGCTAAATTTAGAGGGGGAAAAAGTGTTTGATGCCAAAATATACATCAGTGAAAAACTTAGGTAGTAACTTCATAATGCTATCACATTAAAAAGAAGAAGAAGATACACGCAATATTACACAAATAAGATATACTTTGTACTGTATAACGCTTGCATTATATGCAAGGTATGTTGAAGTCACGGGTCCGGCGTGTGATACCATGACTGCACTGTTTGCAAACCACTTTTACAAGCTGGACACAATGGTTCTGAGTAGGGCTGGGCATACGATTAAAATTTTTAACCCGATTAATCACCACCTTTTAGTCGATTAATGAATCGATTAGTCGGTCTCATTCATTTTCATGCATTGTAATTCTAAAAAGTCATTTTTTTAAATTATGTGATAAACGGCGCAATATAGAATTTCGATTGTGAGTCAGCCTCGATGTGTAGTTGAAAATAGTTCGAGGACACTCACACTC
Organism: Ixodes ricinus; assembly: GCA_037355805.1. Lineage (NCBI taxonomy): Eukaryota > Metazoa > Arthropoda > Arachnida > Ixodida > Ixodidae > Ixodes > Ixodes ricinus. The sequence continues at coordinate 61,328 of JAZHYW010057145.1, read as the reverse complement.
GCATATTTTTACTTCAGCTGCATGAGGCAAAAGGGTTCAATGATATTGTCACTGATGGGAAAGGGTGTGACTAGTGTAAGCTGAAAATAAAGGTTTAATCGGAGTACTGTCAAGACCTGTTATAACGAGGTCAACGGGAATCGTAAAATCACTTCGCTTATATCCGCTGTTTCGTTATAACCGACTTTGGTTATAACGAAGTGTGGAAGGGAATGGGAAATCGTGATCGCTTCAGCTGTAGCCGTTATTTCGTTATAACCGACTTCGTCATAACCGGTCTTGACAGTACTTGTGCCAGAAAACAAAACAAAGAACGAGTGTCGAGTGTCCAGACAGCAGAAAAGTGGGGGCGATTTGGCGAGAACAAGAGTAACTTGGCAAGGTCCCGCGCTGCTCCTTATCTAGTGTGAGTCAGCATCCTGAAAATTCTGCCCAGAAGGTTTGTGGGTTTGGATGTGAATGAACAGGCACTTTCGAGGACAAGAAAGTAGAATGAAATGGTAAAAGTTATAAAAGTTACGTCCTGAGCAAGAATAAACACACAAATCTTCAAAAAGTTTGTGACCTAGCGTTGCTTGCTCGGCCCTGCGCTCGGCAATATTCTCCGGCAAAAGCGACCTCCTTTGATTGTTCACACTAGCCTCTGCTGTGCTAAGTGGACACTCGAATGGTGTTGAAGTGATCGTGACTTGTGAAACATTCTGCACTTGTCTGGAGTTACAAATCTCGCCCTCTGCAATTTACATTAGGTTAAAGTTTACCCAAAGTTTGCCGTTCATACAGGTGTACTCGTCCACGTCTGCGTGGTAAAAGCGTCTAATTTTGACTTTCTTTTGGTTCTTCAAAATTTACCGATTAACCGGTTAAAAATATTAATTGCCATTAAAGCATTGATTGATTAATCGGTTAGTTAATTGATCAATTGCCCAGCCCTAGTTCTGAGTTATGTCCATTAAAGTCCCTGTTAAAGAAATTCATACATTTCCCTTATTTTCGTGGATAGACACTCGAAAATATTTTATTTATTTATTTGTTTGCTTTCAATGCTACTAAACCTATTTGGGATTGTTGTGGGGCGGCACAGAATGAACACAATACAAAATGATAAAAGATATGCTACTGTGGCGAGTCGGAGGGAACAGTGTTTCGCCGCGTCTCAGGGGTACGTGCGTATATCGAGACAAGCGTACGCCGCCGTACTTGGAAGTGATGTGGTGCATCTGCGCATATGCCGCTCTCGGCTCAAGGGTTGGTATTGGGTTACAGGAGACGGGCGGGCGCTCCACGTTCGGGGAAAAAAATAAAGTTAGTTCTGAAAGTATGCTGGACGTGGTCGGAGTGCTCTCTTAACCTGGGCTCGGAGCTCATTATCAAGACGATGACTTTAGTTCGTCACAGCTACGTATATGGTACAATATCTGCACATAAGCATATGTTTGAAAGCCTCATGCATGGACTTGAGCATAAAGGCGTCGGAAGTGTTTGAGGAAGTAGTATTTCTTTCCCGCAAGTCCATTGTTTTCCGAATTCCTGGTGGGAGAGTTTTTGGTATGAAGACGGTAGCATGGCATGAGTGATTGCAAACATGTTTTTGAGCAACAAAGCTAGATCTTGTTTGGCTTCCTTGAGCTACGGTGACCTAGATTGAGTTCCTAATACATTGGTTTTGTGTCCATTGCAGCTTATTTATTGCACCCAAGCTTGTACAAAGAAGCTTCTCTCCTCCCCTTCTTAATGGTGCCCTTTGTTTCCTCAAGTTTCCTATTGAGGAACCCTCGAACAGGTCTTCGACAAGGGTGGCACTTGTTCCTCGGAAAGTGGTAGATTGCTTGCTAGAAATATTTAAAATGTCTAGACTAGAAGGGGGCACCTTCCCTAATCTCCCGTTTTTGTTCCATTGCCACTGATTGATCACCTTGAGTATCAGGCTGTACAAAGCCGGATGCTCCAGGTGTTCTTAGCTAAACAGACTTGAAGCTTTAAAGAACCCCTGAAAAGAAAAAAAAAAGTGTTTTTAAACAGCCTGGTTGGAATTTGCATATCAAAATAAAAATTTTATGTGAAAAAAAAAAACAATTTTTAGAGCAATATTGATGGCGAGAGATCTATTTGAAATTCTGCGCTCAAAGTTCATACGTAATGACCATCTTGGTCATGAAGGCTAAGCGATCCACCTCTCCTCTACGTGCCCGAAATACCGAGAGAGAAAACAAGTGGAAAGGAGGGTAGTGACTGCCAGCTAAATCACTTCTCAAGCCATCAATATTGCACTGAACAATATTTTTTTTTTCCCGAAAAATTATTTTTTTGACACGCGTGTCCCAAGTAAATTGTTAAAAAAAAAAAACAATTTCTTTTTTTTTTTAGAGGCTTCTTAAGTTGGTATTTATCTACAAGAGTGTGTCTGAATTAAACCATTCTCCAATGTCTGACCCATGTTCCACATTCAGCTTCACCTTAAAGTTGGCAACGAAAAACTCTGTGAGGCCATCTATTTCGATCAGTGCTGGTGACGCGCAGTGATGTGATTGCTGCATCATTTGCGCCAAAGCGCTTACCTTGCTACGTCCTGCTACATTTGCCAAAATGTAAAGATTTTGTGCCAATGTCGTGCCAAAGCTTAATTTCACTTTACTGATACCCAAAATTTATTAGCCCAGGCTTCACTGGCTGTAATGACCTTCAAAGGAATATTTTACCAGTTGTTTGCATTTATTAAAATACACCGCCTGGAATCTCTGTCCCATTATAACAGCCGCAATGTCCTGCCAGTCTGAGGAGGCCAAATGCATGAAAAGAGGGCTAACCTTTTTTAGGATAGCATAAGTGGAAGCGACGGCTACTCTTTCGTAGACAAATCTTTCGCATCAAAACGATACCTCAGCTTTTTCGTTGGACTGCCTCGAGGTGTGTGTTGCACCTCTCGTTGAAGCTCGCCCTGCTTGATTTGCCATGTTGAAAGGCTTTTTCTTCTTTGTTGATCTTAATTCACATGCTGCAAATCGTCATAATGAAGTAAAAATTGTTCCCGAATTCCCACGCAATTTACGTGCGTGTGCAGCTGTGTCGGCGGATTGTTTTGGGGCAAACCGTTCGCCTCGAAACGACTCACTCAAGCTCTTAATGGTCCTTCATCAGTTGGTATTTTGTTGCCATGCCTGGTTTTGCTACGTGCAACTGAACAGCTAGTTTCGTGTTTGAGAGAATCAAACCTGCCGTGTAATTAATGCTAATGAAAGGTTACTGTCTTTTTGTTAGGCACGCCAACAGGTGAATTTTCCCATAATATTCGCACCAGTATGAATGAAAACAGAAACGGGTGCTTATGCTCCTAAAGGTTCTTTTTGCTGCCTCAAAATGGACTTTTGGTTGTTTCGAAAAGGTGCTCCGAAATGACTTGAACCAGTCGCATCACTGAACGTGCCACATGACTTCATGTTCTGACATGCAAAAAGCAGCATTGGAAATGCCCAACATGTTTTAATGCAAAATTACAGGAGGACACTTAAATGCGGTAACTGTTTAGGGTGGTTGGTGTTCTTAGTTTGTGGTGGTGCATAGGGCACGATGACCTTTAGTCTTTCAGTGCCTGGGTTGGGTGGTGCCCTTAGTTAAGGTGGTGCCTAGGACAGGGGTTTGTATGGAAACAGATTATGTCACACCATTGTCTCTTTGTGACACTGCGTGCACTTCCCTTCAGCACTACCAGATACTAAGCCTTGCACTGAATTTTCTGGGTCACCAAGAGAGGGAAGTGCCCTTCCCTGCCGTTGTTCAACCTTGTTCTGCATGTTCTTTCTACACCACTTGTTTCTGCTGCTCTCTTTTTTGCCCTTTTACCCCTCCCCACACCATGCGCTTTTTCACACCACCTGCTTCTGCTCCTCCCTTTCTTGCATGCTAAGTCCATAACTCAGTCAGGAGGGCAATCGGCTTACACACATGTGACCGTAGTTAAATACCTTGCACTGGTTGCCTTTTTTTCTTTTTTTCAAGATCGTTTAGCATTTAGGATTGATCAACCTACAGATTTTCGTGCTTACACGGCCCTTGAGGTTGGTTGGCCCTATACAGCTACTGCTTTCAAAAGGAAACCGAAAATGAAAGGGTGCGAGACACTGGCAGAAGCGGAAGCAAATTATACCGCTTCAGCTTGGGTCCAGATGCAGTGGATGCTGCAAGCGCGAGCTCCGGGCTTTAAGCGTCCCTGCCAAGCACGCGCGCTCGTGCAGTGCAAGCACTGTTCAGGGCCACAGGCTCGCGCTCGTAGCCATTGGCTGCGTCTGGACTGAAGCTGAAACGCAGTATAGGTATCTGTGATTATACAGTCTGCCTTTGAGGTGACGTGACATTGGTCTACGCTGTAGATGAGAAACTTGGCCAGTGCAGTACGACTGTTAGCCCGGGGTCTTCAACGTGCATCGCGCACTGGTGATCCACGACCGCATGCCTGTACGACGCTCATTTAGATAGAAACGGTCAGGGGTGGGGATTGAACTTAGGATCCCTGGGTTCTGCAGCGTGAGCTTTCGCTCCGCCCGCTCTGAGGTAACACACTCGGCCACCAATCCCTCTGGGTGCGAGACCCAAATTCGTGAAGGGCACAACATTCAATACTTAAACGCGTCGACCGTAAGAGAGATGATGTGGGCACGAGAAGCGTCTTTGGCCAACCCGCATCGTGTGCCTTGCAGTGACATCCGGCAGAGCAAGGAGACGCGGCGGCACTTTGAGAAGATGAGCGACGACCTGGACAATGCGCTGTTCCGGAACTCCTGCGGTGCCGCGCAGCAAGCCCGTGGAGTGCGAGGACGCCCACAACGTCCTCATCGCCACCCGGTCCTGCTTCCAGCACCGCTCTGGACTACGTCCACCAGGTAGAGAATTGCCCCACCCTGTCCGAACCCCGTTGGCCCTCTCGGCGCCACAGTGAATCAAGTTTCTTTGTGTGTCCAGGCATATAGTTAACGCATTAATACCGGGGTGTCTACCAGCCTGGAAAACCTGCAGAAGTTGGAATTGTTGGAGAATTTCAAAGCATTTGTAAAAGTCAGAGAAATCGCCGGAAAACTGGTAAAGTCGGTTATCTTGAATGGCTCCAAAATTTATTGTAATTCATTAAAAGAAATGGGAAAATACATACTCAAAAGTACCTTTGCTAACTAATTGCTTGGTGTTCTTGGGGATTCTAGAATAAGCTACTTAAAAGCACAGGGTAAGGCAAAATTGAAAAAAAAAAGATTTTAGTTTTTTTTTTGCAATTTAACAAGTTTAGTTCTTTCTGCACATTTTCCATTGTCACAGTGTTCTTAGAAAGTTATATTTCGGGGCTGAAAATCACTTCTTCCGAAAGCAAGTAGCAGGTGACCACGCCTCCTTTTGGGATACGCTCTCTGTTTATCAATTAATTTTCCCACAAAACAAATTCAACACCAGACCTAAAAGCTTGTCCAGTTACAGATAATCTTAAAAAAAATTAGCTAACAACTATTGCATAGCTTTTTTTCAACTAAGACAACCCTGAAGAGCGCTGTACACGTTTTTTCCAGGTGTGTACTATGTGTACTTTCAAGTGTTTGTGTTTTTGTAATCGACAAAATGGCGGCATTGGATGCTGTTCTTTCATTCAATGGTGGTAGCAATGCACAAGCCAATGTTTTGAAGTCCTGTGGATGGAACCACGTGTGGAAAACCATCAAGTGGCTGAGGGAAGTTGACGTCACTCGAATATACTTTACAGACCAAGCGACACGGCAGGTCACAAAAGAGGCCCGGCAAGCAAGGCGATAAGCCGGTGTCGAAGACAGGACTTTAGTAATGCCTTCCAAGCTGGCGGCTATCGAAAAAATGACTGTAAGGCTGTTGGTGCCAATAGAAATTTTTTTATTCACCAGTTTTTTTATACTTTAAACTCAATTATCTCAATACAGTGTTTTTTAGTACATAGGTACCATTTTTTCCTTAACCTGACATTATACAGGATTGATTTTTTATTCCTACCACCTACATGGGTGTTCAAAAATACTGAACTAGAATTAAAAACATGCACCTAGCAGTTTTTGAGTTATAATTTTTAATACATGAAAAAAACTAAAAATTTCAGTACTAAACTAAAAAAGAAATTGAGAAAAAACCTATTTTAACTTGGTTCAAATAATTCTAGTTCAGTAGATAAAACACAAAATTTCGAACAAAATGATATATCGTGACAAGAATACTCCTGATAGTCACCGAGAAAAATGTTCCTCAACATGGCCTGAAATGCATGGGAGCATAGGACTTACCCTGTGCCCTTAAGTTGTAGGTTAATTAGATAATTAATGATTACATATTGCCACACGCTTCTTATTTTTCCTCTTAAATATTATTGTTAAAAAGGGTGATAATTTTTCACTGCATACACAGTACTATAATAAAAAATATAAACGAGAGATTTCTCAATATTTTTATTTCAATGCTGTGTTTTTAAACAAAATGTTTTGTGGTACAAGTTACTTATTTTTTAAAACACAATTTGGAACAAAATTGTAGGAAAGGCTCCGCTTCACTTTCTTATTATAATTCTGAGTATGCAGTGTCAACAAACAGCAATATTTTGCAAAAATTGTGATTTTGGGTTTTATTGTGTTTTATTATTTCTGAATCTTTATATTTGATGCCTTAGAATAATCCGGTTATGATCGTGAAATTAGTCAAATATGCATTTGAAGACCTCCAGGCAACTCAGCACGGCAAGACTTTCGAATCAGTTTTCTCTGCGTGGTACTTCAAGTTGTGACATTGCTTGCTATCACATTTACTTTGACAAGTGAGGCCTAGCCATCTCCTCTTCATTACAGTCTTCTGTAGCTTAAATTTTTCATGGAAATATTTTAATTAAATAATATTTTCCGTATTATGAAATAGTATAGCCTCACCTCTATGGTAACATTTTAACACGTTTTTCTTTTTATGTAATTTTGGGCCATCTTCACAGTTTGCGCACAAGAATATCTGTTCTTTATATTGTCCTATCACAACAAACTTTGACATGCATATACTTTAGAATATGTAGAATAGAACTATCTAGGTTTGGCTAGAATATTTTTTATATTTATAAAAATTTAAGGAACTTTTGTTAGCCCTTTGAAATGGCATTTTTGCTATTTTTAATTATTTTAAAATGAAAGAAGCGTGGCAAACATATTTTGTTGTTCATTGCACTCAGTGGTTTAAAAGGAACAAATTAGTTTGTTTTACTAGGCCCTTTTAAGTGTGTTTTGACGCTTCACATGGTGCTCGGACATGGTTTTTTCTACGTGTACATTACATAGAGAACCTAAAAAAACATGCTATATAAAGTCTAACACTATATTTTAGAGAAGATTAAGCATCGTAAACTGTAAAAAATATCATGTCAATATCGTAAAAGAAATTTCCTCAGGTTTTATGTCCCCTTAACATTAATATTGGAGCAGAAAAATGAGAAGCATGTGGCAATATTTACTCTTTCATTATCTAACTGAATAATTTCTTTAGGCTCTAATAGCTTGCCCTAGATTCCTCAGTAACACAGAATATGTTAGCAAAGTTACTTTTGGATACTTTAAATTACTTTATTTCCGCGTGCTTAATATTTCGCAAATTAGACGAAGTGTTGTTTTTTGAGTGTTTACGTGGGCTACAAAATTTCAGTGAATTGGGGTGGTTTGCTATGTATTCGTTATCATAGAGAAACATATTTGCAAGGACCTATTTTTCATTATATTATTTAAAAAGCGACATGGGCCTAAGCTTAATTTTTTTAAATTCATTTTTAAAATTTGGAGTTTCCAGTTTTAGTAATTATACACCCTTACACTAAATTTGATAACCATATGCCAAGTAGTTACATTGGTATAAAATATTTTCTATGCATTGTGAGGCAGTAACAAAAGTAAAGGAGTTAAATGTTTGGAGGCATTTTTCTCAGTTCCACTTTTTACTGTGAATTTCATACTGAAGGAATCTTTTTGCTTGAAGGTAAAAGGATTCTGATACAACAATAAAGATGTTTCTTAACTGAAATTTACTGGGGAATAGGGCTATCTACTTTATTTTTGTTGTAAATTAATTTCCTCGTTGGAAATCTTTTAAAAAAATTGTCATAGAACAGATATGCATCTCATGTTCTGAGGTAATAACTCTTCCTGAAATATTTACATTTGAGTTATAAAAACAAGATTAGCCAAAAGTCCCATCATCCCCCACTTTATATTCAAGCAGTCAAAATGGTGCTTAACAGCTTCATTTTGCATATCATAGATTTGTTAATGAGAAGTGACACATCTTCTTATGTAGGTATGTAAAATAGTCCTAGAGAGATAAAAGTTAGCACAATACACCTACATCTGATGTTAAATCTCCCCTGCAATTTTAATTCCAATCACTTGAGGTAGTTCAGAAGTTAAATCTCTAGCCAGTATCCCCTATAAAAAAAACCTGAAAGAAAAAAAAGTTTTTTTTTTTAACATTCTGATTGGAACATGCAAATTAAAAAAGAAATTTTACGTGGAAAAAAAATTTTAGTGCAAATTGACGGTGAGAGATTTATTTTAAATTCTGATAGCGGCGAAGTGCATGGCGTCATTGGTCATTCCAAAATGACCATCGGTCGTGAAGTCGAAGCCTTTCACGACCGATTGTTTAAAACAATCGGTCGTGTTTGTTTAAAACACGACCGATTGTTTTTTGGTCATGTTTTAAATTGTTTAAATTGTTAAATTTAAACAATCTAATTGTTTAAAAACAATTTTTCAAAACAAAATTGTTTTAAAAAACAAACATTATTTTTCTTTTCAGGGCCTTGCAAATACGTGAAATTCGAGAAAATTAAAGCATTTATTGTATCTGTTTTTAGATTTCTTTTAATAAATTAAAAATCATTTTGTGCCCATTCAAGATTTGCCGCTGTGGGACCAGGACCTTAAGTCGGGGAAAATAGCCAATGTGGGGGGCGCAGTGATGTGCAACAAAGCGGAAGGGTGTAGCTAGCGGTGGCAGGGGATGTCTTTCTTGCCGAGTACATCGGTTTCCCTCTGCATTTTGTTTTTTTGTAATGGTCAGGAATTTATCGAAAAATTCAGAGAGGACTTGGAAAAGTCAGAGAATTCTAGAAGTGGTTTGGTAGACACCCTGAATTCTGTTACTTTTGATGTGTTACTTCGTATGGGATTAGACTTGCATGTAACAGAATGTGTTTTAGGGCTTCGGTGTTTGTGAGGGCAAAGCCTAATAAAACTAGATCTACTGAGCAGGGGGTGGTAAACTAGAGACAAAATACTCTCTGGTGTCCAATAGGTTTCCTGTGGCATGTCAGCACTTTTTTCTTTTTGAATTTCTCCGAGATTGGATAACAGTAAAGGTGTGAAGATGAGCTAAGATCTGTGTTGCTAAGAACTTTGTCCCGCTTATTATAGTTTACACTTATCACTCATCTGGCTACTAGGTGAAGAGCAGTGGTGAAAAATAGGTTACCCAGACCCAAAATATAGAGTGTGAAAAAATAAAATTTTTTGCTGTAAAGTGAATATTAGTATTATTTATTGACTACTGATTGATTTTTGACTATGTATACTTTTAATATTAATGTAAACTGAGACCTATATATTTTAGTAGCTTCAGCTGAAATTTTCCTCCTCAAGTGAAAAAAGTTATATTTCATGAGAAACATTTCACATATGTGTGTTCACTGAAAGAAAGGTTCCTGATGAGTCAGTTTAAACATAATGTAACATGACAGGCAAAGCAACAAGTGCCTTATTCATGAAAATATAGGTTACCATTTTTAATGCGAAAGCATTAACTGTCTCATGGAGCGAGCTGACGTCATCAGTTTGAAGTGCGAAACTGTCTCCTGGTTTCTGCGATTCGCCTTTGGTTCCATTGGCTGGCGCTGGTCGTAGCAGGGCTCTCATCGGCCGCCTGCGCCATGGCCTCCGAGATCCTGAAGCGCGTGCACGCACTAGTAGTTTGCAGCAGACGACAAGGAGCGGACGAGGCGGCTTGGCATGCTTTCGCATTCTACGCTCTTTTTTTGTTTTTTTCAGCACTCTTTTTTTGCATAAAGTTGACTATGGTCGCAACCAAAATTTCTGAGTTTATTGAATTAACTGAGATGCTTCTCCATGTCAGCTGTTTCTCAGAGCGCACCAATGCAAAGCAGTGAAACTTGACACATGAGCGCCGGTGTGAAGCTTGACCCAAGAATGCTGGTGCAATATGGTGATTTTCCGCGTTGAGCATCACTACACTGCACCAGCATTCTGACGTCGGGCCTGACACAATAAGTTGGGGAATTCTGAAGTCATACATCGTCATTTTCAGATATTCGAAAACTCAAATACATTGAACGGTAAAAGTGCATTGCGAATTGTGTCAAATAGAAAACTTTATTTGCAACTTATTTGAAGTTCCAAATATTCGCACACCCCTACTCAAGAATAGCTTTTTCACAACATTGCGTGCAGTGTGAAGAAAATGGTTTGTCAAATCGATGATAAACAGTTAAGATAGCACTTTTTTGAAAAGTATACTCTTGTAGCTTAAAGTAAACATTCCAATCAAAACACCAATTAATCAAACAATCTGAATTTGCCGGTAAATGGAATGATATTGGAAACTAAATAATTACTGCTCATGAACACAGTGTCATATCGGAACAACATTTTTGTCTGAGAGCATGTAGAGAAACATAAATCTGCAAAACACTGTGTTTTCCCATGGATCATTGGTGTCCTCTTTTGTTTTCAGTTGAGCTGCCTGCAGTCCAAGAAGAGGCACGAGGTGTTGCAGACTGTAAGTACCGCTCATCTTTCCAAGAAGGAAGCTTTGAGTGATCTAAGGCAATTTCAACATCGGTCAACTCCAAAAACAATTGCTCTACTTTAATAAAAAAAAAAAGAAAAAAAGCTAAGGGGGTTGGTTATTTTTCAGAATCTACGAGCATGGACACTCAGGGAACAGACGAACATTAAAATGTTGCTCTTCACCATACAGATCCTGAGTCACCTGGAATATGGCCCAGTCGCATCCAAGCATGACCAACTGCCTGGAGCGGGAAGAAATCACTGGTGCCCTCTTTGAAAATGCCACGCTGTATTATCTACATCTCGCCGCGGTGGCGCCATCGGCAACGACAGCATTGGCTACAGAAGACCCCGCGCTTCTAACAGATTGCCCATGGGCTCGGCAACACTCGTGGAACAATGAACGTTAAAATGTTGCTCTTCGTCATAGGCCAGATCCTGAGTCACCTGGAATATGGCCCAGTCGCGTCCAAGCCCGCCCAACTGCCTAGAGTGAAAAAAACCACCGGCACCATCTTCGAGAATGCCACGCTGGATTATCTGCATCTCGCTGTGGTGGCGCCATCGGCAACGACAGCATTGGCTACAAAAACCCTGCGCCTCGCAGATCGCTCATGGGCTCGGCAACACTTGTGGAACGATGAACGTTAAAATGTTGCTCTTCGTCATACAGATGATCCTGAGTCACCTGAAATATGGCCCAGTCCCATCCAAGCCGCCCAGCTGCCTAGAGTAAAAAACCACCAGCACCATCTTCGAGAATGCCACGCTGGATTATCGGCATCTCACCGTGGTGGCGCCATCGGCAACGAGAGCATTTGCTACAAAAGACCCTGCACTTCGGCAGATCAGCCCATGGGCATCGGCAACACTCGTGAAACAATGAAAATTAAAATGTTTCTCTTTGTCATACAGGTTGGTGACCCAAAAAGCGTTTATTGTTCTAAGAGCGGCGATATTTGCCTTGTAGTCCTGCCGATCCCACGGGCATGCCTGACATGTCTTTGAAACTACTGCGTTTGATATTATGTGGCAATGTAAAATCCAATCCAGGTCTGCTTACCAAGGCCCAAAGCGAAGAACTTTTACTAAGCATCCATGCAATTGTACAAACACTTGAAACTGGACAGTCTGCCTGCGATAAATCAAGTAAAGGAACTCGTAGTTGGTCGTCAAATACGCAGTTGTCAAAAGGTAGAAAGCATTTTAATGCGAATAGCATTCTTTGGATACTTCACGCACTTTTCGTCTATGTATCTATCTATCTATCTATCTGGCTATCTAACCTCTTACGCCGCGGGTCGATAAATAAATAAAAAAGACCGGCGCCGGCTGGGATTCGAACCGTTGACCCTTTGATCAGCAGGCAGACGCGCTAACCACAGAGCTATGAAGGCAGTCATTCAACGCACTCTAAACACTTGTTTATATCTTTACCATAGGACGCGCTTTCAGCGCTGTCACAGCTGCCGGACGCGTGCGTTCCATGCACGAGGGCTCATTCCCCTCTCGTGAGGCTGAGCACGGCCGCTAGCCTCACCCTCTCCCGCGCTCGGGAGAGGGTGATGTAGCGGCCGTGCTCAGCCTCACGAGAGCGGAATGAGCCCTCGTGCATGGAACGCGCGCGCACCGGTAGCTGTGACAGCGCTGTAAAGCGCGTCCTATGGTAAAGATATAAACAACCGTTTAGAGTACCGTTGGTTGAGACTAGCTGAGACGCCAGAAAGTCTGGTCGGTACCATTTTGAGTGTTTATGCGTATGGCGCGTGCTTTGCTCGCCTTCCTAAGTGACACAAACGTACGTGCTGGGCTGCGGAGATCGTGCGCAGGGCTGTGAAAGTGTCAACAAATTTAGAATCGCCTCAAGAGTGGGCTGGCGTATCTAGAGTGTGCCGGCCACCTGACGAACGCGCATAACTCTGCACCGTTTGATGCTATTCGCATTAACGTAGATAATCATTCCCAAAGGATGGGTTCTGCTGACTTTTATATGTACAGAGCTTTTAACGTTCGTATCGTTGCACGTTTTGCGAGTGCTCGTCGTCCGGTCCTCGTCTCTTTGATCTCTCGTGCTCAGCAGGATGCTAACACTCGGCCATCCTGTGAAAAATTGATTCAATTGTCTTCTTCGTCTTCGCAGTCGTCATGATCGGGTTTGTTGTCTAAGTTGAAGTCATAGTAACGGCTTCATCATTGTCAATCGGGGCCGTAGACTTGTAGAAACGCTGAGTAACTGATCGGCCCGGAATATCTGGCAGCTGTGAGCCTGACGTTGTCACTTGTGACTACGGCACAGGGTTTAGAAATGGTTTGGTTACACATTTCTTCACCCTCTATTCAAACAATCATTGGCCTCTTTTTACAGACCACCAGACAGTAATGATGCCTTTGGGCCTTTATTACAACAGTGCCTCAGTCATATATCCTTGAAATTTCCTAAAGCGACGCTTATACTTCTTGACGATTTTAACAACACCTCCATCCGACTGGAACAAGTTAACAGCAAATGACAATGAATCAAAATATTTCATTAGTATGTGTTGGACTTCAAACTTGCAGAACTCAATCATCAGCCAACTAGAATCACTAATCACAGTAGCAACATACTTCGTCTTTGCTTAACTACGGACCCCAATCTCATGAGCAACCTTTCACTACTACCTGGGCTGAGTGACCACTTTATTGCACACTTTTCTTTCTCGTTTTCTATTCATTGCAGATATATTCTTCATAAGCAAAAAACAGATTATAACAAAGCTGACTACGATTCAATTGACACTGAACTAGAAGCATTTTATGAGTCTTTCATGGAGGCATTCCATAGTTACTCGACTGAAAAAAACTAGCTTAGATTTAAAGATAGATTATCATTCCTCATGAGAAACTACATGCCTCTGATTAACATCAAGACAGATAGTCACAGCCCTTGGTATACTGACGCAATCAAGCGACTAGGTAATAAGAAAAAAAAATATTATTTAGACATGCTAAACAGTCTCCCTCAAACATAGAGGCATGGAATAAGTATGAGTAATGCAGAAAATTTATAAATACAAAATTTCAAAATCCAAATAAAAATTTTATTGTATCGACCAATTAAACATATTGTCTGACAAACCCAAAGAGTTCTGGAATGTAATCAATCTTGTAAACCGTTCACCCCTCTTGCTCTAACCGATGACAAAGGTCAAGTTCTGTCGGACGACCAGTGTGCTGATTGCTTAAACAACTACTTTTGTTTCATCTTCACCAACAAAAATCTTAACGTCATTCTGGAGCTTCCTGCTCTCACTCATCCGTCTTTGGAAACCATTACCATAGACTATTCTGGGGTTATCAACGCCATTAAAAATCAAACTTTCTTCAAGTTCTGGTGATGACCTTATCAACTCAAATATACAAAGCATGCATCATCTCTGTTTTTAACCGATATTTTTCGTAAAATCCTTTCGTCTGGTAACGTCCCTCATGACTGAAAAATTAGCCATGTCTTCCCCATATATAAAGTCCGTAAATTGAAATTCGCCTTTAAATTACCGTCCTATATCACTGACCAGCATTCCTTCAAAAATCTTGGAACATATCATATTTTCTAATGTTATTAAAGGGGCGGTGCACCGATTTTATGATTAAAAGAATTTGCATCTCATCATTTTGACGTTGTTTATCGTGTCCCGGAGGATAGAGAGAACACCTCCTTCATTAAAGATGTCGCGATTCCGCTGCATAATCGCAAAGCAAAAGGCGAGCTTTTTCCCCCACCTGCAGCCCCAAGTGGCAGCCGAAGGAACTACGGCGAAAAGATTACGTGACCTCGCTTGACTCTAAGCTGCAGCATAACGCCCGCTAATGTGAGCAGAGAGAGGGAGAGGAAGCGTCCTCCGAGATAGCACACGGGAACCTACACAGCACTCCGAATGACGTCACTCGGAGTGCGACCAGGTGTGACCCTGAAGACTGGGAGCGAGTTGAGGGGTGCCCGAAATGCCAATATTTATATATTTTTTTTTTACGTAACAACTAGGACACACAGGCGAAATCGGTTTTCTGTTCTTTACTTCAGAAGTGTCAGAGGGCAACTTCCACAAATCTTTGACCGAAGTCCGGAAATCGTTGCACCCCCTTTAAATATATTGAATCTAATAACGTTCTAACCATAAACCAACACGGATTCAGAAAAGAATTATCATCGCGAAACTCAACTCCTAGAATTTGTACATAACATTCATTTAATTTGGAACATTAAACAACAAACGGACGCAATCTTCCTTGATTTTTCTAAGGCTTTCGACAGAGTACCTCATGACTGCCTTATAATGAAACTTCACCAGTTAAAAATTTACCACTTTATAATTGCTTGATTTCTGAATTTCTTTTTGATTGCTGTCAATATGCCGTTGTTAATTATTTAGTGTCATCTAAAACAAGCGTAACATCCGGCGTTCTCCAGAGAAGCGTGCTCGGACCACTTCTTTTTTTTAATCTACATTAATGATCGCCATCTTTGTGTTTCTTCCACAATCCGCCTTTTCGCAGATTACTGCATAATTTACCGCTCTATCTTGTGCGCTGGCGACCACTCATCCCTTCAAACTGACTCGTCATGCATTGCGCATTGGTGTGATAATTGGCAGATGTCATTGAACCTAGATAAATGCAACGTATTCACCTTCCTCATGTCTTTCGTCCCCGTCTTCTTATAACTACACATTAACAACATTACACTCGGCTCATCCCTGTCTTATAAATAACTTGGTCTTCATATAACCAGCGATTTAACATGGATCACCCACGTCAATCACATTGTTGCCAAGACAAACAGCAGACTTGGTTTTTTGCGATGGAACTTCAGACTTGCCCTCTTAATGTAAAGCGAATTGCATATCTATCCTTGGTACGTCCAAAACTAGAATATGTTGCATCCATTTGGTCTCCAAGGCAAAATTATCTTGGAGACGACCTAGAAAGTGTCCAAAAACAGCATTACAATTTATTTGTTCCAACTACCGTATTTACTCGCAGAATGAACGCACTTTTTTTCCCGAAAAATCGAGGCAAAGTTGGGGGGTGCGTTCATTACGCGAGGTAAAATTTTTGCGTCCGTATTTACTCGCATAATGAACGGACCTTTTATCCCGCAAAAATCGACGTAACTTCTTATCTCTTTGCGCGCGGCGCGGCGACTCCAAAGCCAAACTGCGATGCGCAAAAAAAAAAAAGCCCCTCTCCATGTTTTTTTTTTCTTGCTTCCGTGTTTGTTTGTTTTTTTCCCCGCCTTTCGCAAGTTGTTTTGTTTGCCCACGCTGCCCATGCTTTCGCGACCTCGCTGCACCAGGATAGAAAAGTGTGTTCATTTCGAGGGCTTCTCGCTTCTCTTTCCAAAGTGCGACGAGGAGGCGAGGGCAGGATCTTCATTATGTGCGCTTTGCTTGGGCGAGGGCTTCTCTGCTTTTCTTTCTTATCTCTCATCTCCTTGCGCGCGGCGCGCGACCCTGGAACCAAACTGCGTCGTGCGAAAAAAGAAAAAAAAAGCTCCTCTTTATGTTTTTTTCTTTTCTCTTAATTCCGTGGATTTTTTTTTTTTGCCGTCTTTCGCAAGCTGTTTTGCTTTGCTTAGGCGAGGGCTTCACCGCTTCTCTTTCCTATCTTCTTGCGCGCGGCGCGCGACCCCAAAACCAAACTGCGCTGTGCAAAAAAAAAAAAAAGCTTTTTTTTTTTGTTTCTTGGTTTTGTTTTTTTTTTGCCGCCTTTCGCAAGCTGTTTTGTTTCGCTTTGCTGAGGCGAGGGCTTCTCCGCTTCTCTTTCTTAACTCCTTGCGCGCGGCGCGCAACCCAAAATCCAGACTGCGCTGTGCAAAAAAAAAAAAAAATCTTTTATGCTTTTTTTTTTTGCTTTTGTTGGATCTTTTTTATTTTTTAACGCCTTTTACAAGGCGTTTTGTTCGCTCACGCTGCCCATGCATTCGCGACCTCGCTGCACCAGGATAGAAAAGTGCGTTCATTTCGCGCGCGTGGAGGGAGGGGGTCAAAATTTTGACGTCCGAGTTGGGGGTGCGTTTATTACGCGAGTGAAAAAAAAAAGTCGAAATTTTGAGAGCCGACTTGGGGGGTGCGTTCATTACGCGAGTGCGTTCATTGTGCGAGTAAATACGGTATTCTTTTACAAAGCGTGCCTGAATTGCGTGAACAGCGAACCTCCCTTCGCCTTAAAGGGAGTTCATCCCTTTAAGGCGAAAAATATTTCGTTGGACACTGTTTTACAAAATTTACCACCATAACCCAACAATTCAAAATAAACAATTTCCTCCTACCATATCATTTTTTCCGAGATTAGATAACTGTTGTAATATACAACCCATATGTTGCATCCATCACTTCTTACTCTAACTCTTCCGTACCTTTCACAATGATTGAATGGGACGCTTTACTAACTAACATAGTCACAGCTAACAATATAGAAATATTAAAAAAATTCTAGGTGTGAATTTTTTAGATCCATGAACATACTATTATTTTACAGCGGAGCTGTTAAGGAGCTAGTTTCCCCAGGATCATGTCCGCCAGCAAATCAATCTGAACACAACACTCCGGACAGCTACCACGATCTATGAACGATGGCGGCAACGGAGACAACCAGCTTGCCGGTTATCTGGTTGCCGCCATTGCTCATAAAGTCGCCGACCGATTATTCGGACTTCGCAGGGACCAAAAGAACGTCCGAATAATAGAGCAGTCCGAAAAATCAGCATATTGAAAAACTCTCCTTTATTACTTCTAAGTGGGCTTTAAAAAGCCGTAAATAGTGCACCTTGCTTCAGGTTACGCCTCCGTTTGCGTTCCGCAACTTTCTGTCAGCTTGAGAATGCGTTGCCTTCTTTTCTAGTGTTATGGTCAAGTACTTTCTCCGCTTCTTAACGGCACATCGCGGCGGCAGAACAAAGGGGAGCCATGACGTCCAAGCCAGCGTTGTCCAAACGAAATGAGAGGCGCAAATCAGGACCATAACATGGCGACTGGCGACAGCGAAAGTGGGGCGGATGCCGGCAGATGCGCGAGAGGGATGGAAGGAAACAAAGCAAAATTATAATAATGATGATGCTGATGACGTGCAGCTAAATGGAAAAAAAGAACTAGCATAGCGTCACCTAGCGGTAGGACTCCGGTAGTACTCAAGTAGCGCTGCGAAAACCAAGCCAATCCATTTGCAGCCAACATATAATTCAAAGTGGCCGCTTCTCGGCAATGTTTCTCGCTAATCGCTCGCGACGATTTTGTTCGAATAATTGAACTTTCGGACTTCAAGCTGTCTGAAGCATTGGTCGTGAATATACACTATTTGTATGGGGTAAGTCACGCGTTCCGCCTTTAGGTCCGAAATATCGAACAAGTCCGAATTATCGGAGTCCAAAAACAAAACGGTCGGCGACTGTACATGGCAGTAACCTTTCCAGCCTTTCCACTCTGGCTTGCCGACTCGCAGCCGGCTGTTACTTCATTCCCACCATAGTACTGTTTCGCTGGTCTTCCTTCACCAGAGTGAAAAAGAGCAAAACGCAAAGTGTGCTTGAACTTTTTGTTATTTTTGTTTTTCATGTTTTGTTGATGCTTTTTTGTTTAGTTGTTCATGAGTGTTTATGCTTTTTCATTGTCCTAGAAATATGAGCTGCCCATCCCTTGCATAATGCCCTGTTCTATCTTTAGGTACTAATAAATAAATAAATAAATAAGTATTAGTGGAGCAAATAGGCATAATGTAAATGTCTCGAAGTGGGCATCTTGCACTCTGAGCTTACCAAGTTTACATGTGCTCACTCCAATGATCTCATTGTTGTGCATAACTTGCTCATAGGTATTATTACTTCTTTCGTCCCCAGCTCTTGTCCCTGATGAGTGCTTGCAGCACCTACTATCATCAGGGCTACGACCTATTTGAAGACTCGGAACCATTCCTGAAGCAGTTGGGGGGCAGCGTAAGTCGAAAGCACTCTTTTGTGGGCTTGTGAAAATATGATTTGTATATAAATAAAACAAGAATGCTGACCTGAATATGCACTGAATGGAAGAAGCATCTAGAAAGCTAGCAAACAATGTTTAAAGCTTTAGTGTCTTTGAAATTCAAACATGCTTTCCCGAGCCAAGGAATTACATAACAGAGAAGGAACTGGGTGCATGGGACCTTGGACTAAAAGGAAAAGCAAGGCCTCGTGCAGATGTCTAGATTTTAGTGATAATTTGCCCCTTTCCTGCTCTATCATTTCAAAGGCAGTGGTTGCACAGAATGTAATATTTTAGGTTGCTTCATGGTAATGTTGCACAGATGTACTTAGGCACGGGTTTTGTGCCTCGGCGGCCATAAATATCATTGTGCATAAGCGTCCCCGAAAGAAAACCCCGCCAAAGGCAGTGTTCGAGTGGGAGAGGAAAGTGAAGTTTGCGTCTCTTGCGGTTGCACACCCCAGCTTTAACTCGGCTATTTTGTGACTCCCTGTTTCCCCGGAAGCACTTGTTTGCTCTTTTCTCCCTTATTTTCTGTACGTTTTCTTTAATGCATATATTGTATTAACTCTGGTCAAAAAGTCGAACCAAAATAATTGGCTCATATCGATCACGGAGAAGTAGCACAAACTGTACTGTTACTGGAACGTTATCAGCTAACGTTGCTTAACGACCCGGATTCTACAATCCAGTAACGTTGCACCTTGATGTTGCAGTACCATGACTGCATACGTTACCTGGACGTTACCTACACAATGTTACTGGATTGTTGTCAGCTAACATTGCCAAAGCGTTGCTAGTGGCCACCAATTCACTTTCACTTTAGGAAAATTATTCTTTGTTAATCGGACAAGAGGAAAGACTGACTGATTGTTTTTCCTAACTGAAATTTTATGAGCAATGCAACTGTGGAATTTTTTTTTTTACCTTGTGGATATTTTTTAAAAAATGTTAAGATTTTGTTGACAACATAAAAGGCAAAAAAATTATTTTATTTTTCACTGCGATGTTTGCATAAAATAAATTACTTTCTGGAAATTTTGTTTACACAGTTGCACTCTCCAGGCATTCTGCTGCAGGCCTAGAGTAGAAAAATGTTGGGTATTACATTAGTTTCCTAATAGGGCTGGGCGTCGATTAATATTTTTAACCCGATTAATCGCCACCCTTTAATCGAATAATTAATCGATTAATCGGTTTCGTTGATTTCCATGCATATTTTTAAAAGTAAAAATTACTTTTTCTTTTTTTGCTTTTGCTGAATATGAATAAACGACACAATATAGAATTTTGATCAATCAACCTCGATATGTAGGTGAGAACGCTTCCAAAGGCATTCACACTCGCAGATTATTGCTTCAACTGATGAGGCAAAGAGGTTTGTTAATATTCTCCCGCATGAGGGACCTCTCTAAGGCTCTCTTGATTGCTCACAATAGTCTCTGCTGAGCTAAACGGACACTCGCACGGCATTGAAGTAACCGGAACTCGTGTAAGCTTCTGCACTAATCTGGAGTTGCAAATGTCGCCCCTACACTTTATATTAGGTCAAAATTATACCTAAATTTAGCCCTTCATGCAGATGTACTCCTCCACGTCTGCGTGATGAAAGCGTTGAATTTTTGCTTCCTTTTGGTTCGTAAAAATTTCACCGATTAACCGGTTAAAAAAATTAAACGAGATAAAAGCATTAATTGATTAATCGGCAGGTTAATAGATCCATTGCCCAGCCCTATTATCCTAATGAGTAGTTTTCCTTAACAAAGTAGGTGTGTTCCTGATAAAACTGACTGCCCTATAATTTATTTTACAACTCATGTACGCAGATGAAACTGTGCACTGCATTCTGCCTTGTAACTGCCCTTATATATTGTAACATTTCATTTGTATTATGCCAAAGGTTTAAAAGTTGACCCTCTTGGGTAGTGTCCCCCCTTTAAACAAAAGGGTAGTGCCTATTCTTCTGGCAGCCGAGAGAATAAATTCCCTGAAATTGGTGGTTGCATCAGTTTATGAAACAACGTTTCATCGATACACCCAGTGTTTCATTGACAGATCCTTTCATCAGTCAGCTCAGATTAGCTTTTTTGTGTAATGAGCCACGAAGTTGGGTTAACATTTTTGTAATGAGCCGCTGCAGACTGTCGGCACGGGGCGGGCGTGAACGGGTTGGGCCTGGTAGATTAACAAGTGCCCCCGTGATGCACATCCGACAAAATGTCCCTACCGCGTGCAATTCGCATAATGAGTGTTCATGAAACGTGTATCCATAAAAATTGTCCATGAAACATGCTTCCATGAACTGCCAGGAGAATAAGGAAGCTAGTATTCTACCGGCAGTTGTCACAGGGTTTCAGACAGCCAATGGGAGGCGGCTGCCTGTAGAATTTCAGGCGCAATTCTTCTCCCAGCAGCCGAGAGAGCAGACACTGGCAACAAATAAACGGACAAACACTCACCCGTCTCAAAGTGTACGAGTCAAATATGAAAAAGTGCAGATGTCGTGACCATGCTAACCATGTCGCGCAGTGTGAGGAACGTTTCGTATATCAGTGCGCAAGTGACTTTGCTGAATTGTCCAAGTTTGTAAATTACATTCTCTGAACATATTTTCAGCTAGACAAGCTTAGTAAGGAATCCTCAGACTTGTCCAAGCAACTTGACTCAAGGCACCTTCTTGTGACCTCTAAGGTGAGCTCTTCCTTCTCATCCTCTTATTTTAATGCGAATAGCATTCTTTGGATACTTCACGCACTTTTCGTCTATGTATCTATGTATCTATCTATCTGGCTATCTAACCTCTTACGCCGCGGGTCGATAAATAAATAAAAAAGACCGGCGCCGGCTGGGATTCGAACCGTTGACCCTTTGATCAGCAGGCAGACGCGCTAACCACAGAGCTATGAAGGCAGTCATTCAACGCACTCTAAACGGTTGTTTATATCTTTACCATAGGACGCGCTTTACAGCGCTGTCACAGCTACCGGTGCGCGCGCGTTCCATGCACGAGGGCTCATTCCGCTCTCGTGAGGCTGAGCACGGCCGCTAGCTCACCCTCTCCCGCGCTCGGGAGAGGGTGATGTAGCGGCCGTGCTCAGCCTCACGAGAGCGGAATGAGCCCTCGTGCATGGAACGCGCGCGCACCGGTAGCTGTGACAGCGCTGTAAGCGCGTCCTATAGTAAAGATATAAACAACCGTTTAGAGTACCGTTGGTTGAGACTAGCTGAGACGCCAGAAAGTCTGGTCGGTACCATTTTGAGTGTTTGTGCGTATGGCGCGTGCTTTGCTCGCCTTCCTAAGTGACACAAACGCACGTGCTGGGCTGCGGAGATCGTGCGCAGGGCTGTGAAAGTGTCAACAAATTTAGAATCGCCTCAAGAGTGGGCTGGCGTATCTAGAGTGTACCGGCCACCTGACGAACGCGCATAACTCCGCACCGTTTGATGCTATTCGCATTAACGTAGATAATCATTCCCAAAGGATGGGTTCTGCTGATTTTTTTTCAACTCTTGATTTTAATGAAGTGTTTGGATTTCACTGAGAAAAGGACCAGGTCATAGGAAGATTCAAATGTCTTAAAAGGCGAGTCCAGCAGTGCTTGCAGATATTCAAGCCTTTACAGTGAAACGGAGGATGCTTAAAAAAATACTGCACACAAACTTTCCCACACATGACTGAAGGTGTAAGAGAGTGATGTCCTAGATCGGGCTTTGAAAAACTTGTATCAATCTAGTATATGTAGTATAATTTCGCTGATATGTTTTTGGCAGTGAAATCAATTTCATTTTGTGTTATGGAGAGCCTGGGGTGACTAAGAAAATGCAAAGATTGCTGAGTTTTAATAGAAGCAAGAAAATAAGCAGAGTATTATACTGCCTGAGATAAGCATTTGTTCCAGCACCCATGCTTTTTTGCGATGTGAAAAGGAGGTACAATGACACAAGTCACAACAAAAAAATAGGCTATAAAGGCAGGCTATGTAGGGAAAAACCAACACAAAAAGCGGCAAAGAACTTTTAAAAGCGATGTTTGTTATCAACGTCATGTGACTGTGTCATGTTATGTAATGTGGCACAACACACTTTGCCCGGAGTCGTCTCAGTATAAACATGAGTGCATCCGACTAATAATGACCCTATAATGTATTCTGTGTGCAAGACTTTCTTTCCAGCACTTCAATTCCAATATGGTCACATAATGTCCAGTATTTTTTTTTTCTCTCGAGATTTGCCAAATATGCCTTTTTGTATGGCATCAGCTGCAGGATGTAATTCCAGTGGTCCACAAGGATCCCTCGTACCTAATAATGGCATCAGCCTCGAGGGCTACTCCCCTTCAAGCGCACTTCCAATGCATTCAAAACATGGAACAGGTGAGCCCCAGGAAGCAGCCCTCTAGATCTGCATGGTTCTAAACAAATCGCGGTTCACTTTTGATATTACAAGTATATTGTGAGCGTGAGCTACACTGGCCGAGGTTGAGCAGTTTCGGCGTGGCTCGCATAATGACCCGCACTCCGGGCTGCGCATGCGCGAGGAGCAGTGACGTCACACGGCGCACAGCTGGCGCGCCGGAGCCGCCACTGCCGCGCCCGCCTCGCCGGTCTGCGCATTCCAGAGGATGACGTCATAGCCGCGGCAGGCACACAGCGCCGCCGCGTGCCCAGCTGTGCACCTTGTTGCGCAGTAGCCAAGTCTGACGCTGCACCGGAGCCGCTTGATAGCACCTCTCATTTTGTGCGCATAATCTCACGCTTACGTACATCCTGGCTTAGCCGGCGAAGCCACTGCAATTTTTTTAAAGGTAATGCAAATAGGCAAACCAGCTGGTTAAGGGTAGACATAGTAACCCTGAAACCCTTTTCGTGTCTGTCCGTCCCTTTTTGTCTCCTCGCTCCAGGATTACTATGTATATTTTACAAGACCATGCCACTTACTACACAAAAGCTTTTCCACTTTGTGTTTCACAACATAGTTCTCTGATAATGTCTTTCGTGTATAACAAGAATACCAAACAGAGGACCTAACCTATTTCGCACATTCTCCCATAGCGAGTGGATTTTCAAACATTGGCGTACAAGATGTTTTGGTGGCTCCTCCTGAAAGTTCCTTCCTACGACCAGGATTTTCAGTTGCAAACAACATGTTTGGCAATGTGCCTAAAAAGGTCATGGGAGCTTGGAAGGATCACATTCTTAAAACAACACCAACTAAAGCTGGCAGTCTGACATTACCCTTATTTCCGTCAATGAAAGCAAAATTAACCCCAATTAAAGACATCGTAGTGGGCGTTCGACCAGTGGTGGAGGCCTACCACCCCAACGCTTTTGGTCGCGCGCATTTGCCATTTGCTTTAAAGAAGGACTCGTTTGACTCTTTCATGTTCAGGTCTTTTTTTTCTTTTTTTTCTAAAAACCAAAAAACATTGTGTGTTTTCATTTTTTTTTCTTTTTCCCCAAAGCGATTGTATAAAGAAAAAGTCAATCCACATACAATGCTTGCAAGCTGTCCAGATTGAGAAGCATCGAATTAAAGTATTGAGGGCAGGAGGTTATCACTTTTCTTCCATTTGGTTTTATTTTGGTGCAACTCTTCCCATAATGTTTTGAGCAGTCTTACATTCCGTACTAGACGTGCTTTACAGAGCTTCTCCATCAGACAATGAGCTCTGATTCTCCCAATTCAGTTTTCAGAAGCATTAAAAGTCTGGATTGGAAGAGTCGGCACTCCGATTGCTACTACTGCCAGGGCAGTCAACATACGAAGCGACCATCTTATGCATGGAGCGTCTAATTTTGAAACAATAAATAGCCCCAGCAAGGCAAAATGCAGTGCAAATACAATATTTTTAGTTCCCCAAAGTCATAACACAATAGCACCACCTTCCGGAATGCACACGGTTTTGCATTTAGCCAGGAACTTTCAGGTGCCTAATTGCTGCCGTAAACATTACATGAAACCTTGCCTACTTGGGCATCTCCTGCCGTCCACGTCGTTTCTGTAAGCTACAAAGACGCCGGACGATGACTCTGCGTTGTGTCCCGGTTGCCGAGTGCAGGCGCTGGTTCATCATCCAGAACGGGCAGCTGGTATACCGGAAGCGCTCCAAGGAGGAGATGAAGACTGTGATGGAGGAGGACCTGCGGCTGTGCACCGTCAAGCCCGCCCAAGAGTTTGAGCGCCGCTTCTGCTTCGAGGTGCTCTCCCCTTCCAAGTGAGCACCTGCCCGCACTTTCCCCCATAGCATTGTCGGAGAAATGGCAGCAAGTCATTCAGTAGTACGATGAGTACGGTAAATGCATTGTGCCTATGGGGGTTCATTCCATGACAAGGAAATCTTTCGACTTAACCAATATTTCGAGATAGGTGAGTTCGAGGTAATGAGGGGTTACTGTATATAGGGAAACTTTCACAGACCTTGCTTGCTCATGTTGGTGTTGGTCGCACCCCAGCAAGGCCATGGGAGAGAGTGTCAGCAACGAAGCGCAGCTGTTGGTGTGACGTCATAGCACACAGGGCCGATGGCGTAGCACCACGCAGATTGAGGAAGGAGCGGTGCACTATAGTAACACTCTCGTCTCCATTGTGTAGGAACAAGGGCTGCACAGTAGTGTAGACACTGCATATTAGTAGAGTAATCAAATAGGTGCTGAAGCGTTTTACGGACCGATTGTATGCGCGGTGGCATCTTGGGAAAATGATGCAGTGACCCCAAAGAAGGGGTGCATGGATGAACAAGAGAAGTCCTTTACACATTAAAATTCCTTTATCACGTGTCACATTGCCGTCAGTCTGATAGAAATTTGTGCTTGTTAAATACCCCATCCAGTGCTATAGCACGTTTCTTGCACATTGGTGCATAGCAAACAAACGAAGATTGAGTGCTCAGAATCCCATCAAAGTTGGCAAATAAGGTTCCTACTGTATAAGTTGTCTTTTGTATGTTTTCCACATGCTTGCCGTTGACCAGTGTAAGGGGCCCGAAGACTAGTCAAGCTTGCCTACTGCAACTTTTTTCCTTCTAGTTCCTCCATCATAATTGATGGAAATAAATAAAGTTATTAAATAAATAAAGTTATAAAGTAAATTCTGATTGTAAGCGTATCTTGGCTTCTGTTCATTTTCTGACACGTGTCTTCAAATCCTGTGTTCAAAATTCATTGAACTCTTAAACTTCACAGGTTTGGAAGTTTGAGATTTGCCGAACCTGCCCGTAAATTGTTTTGCCACGAGCACGTGGAAATTACGAGTGAAAATCATTCAATTTCTCAGTGTGATGAGTGCAAAAATTTTTAAACCTTTAGAACCTCTTAGTTCTACCTTGCAAGTGTGGATGTACAGTAGGCCAGTGATAATTCAAACTCGGATATATTATACTTCTGATTAATTCAAACAAATTTGAAAGTTTTAATTGTCCCACTATATTTTTAATGCATATAAGCCGCTTAATTCTAATGGTGTTTTCGTGGCATTCATACTTTTTGTTCTTGTGGCTTTCTAAGCACTCGTGTGCAGTCTGCGGGAAGCAACACCCGCAGAGCTTGCTTTTGCGGGTGTTGCGATCTCTTTTCCTCAGTGCACCTTTGCTCGGTAAGAGCAGCGCGCTCATCGAAGCTGACAGGCCACAGTAGACAACTTTTGCTGGATGAATAAACTTAATTTTGTTTTGAGGTGTCACGTGTGATCTAAACAGTCTACGATAGACAACGTTTTTGAGGGATGAATTAACGCATCTCATACATTTCACCGATGTTTCGTGTGTGGCATTCCTGCTCATTAGTAAGCCTGTGTGAGAAAATCATCAAATCTCTGCTTTTTATGTGTATGCCATCCATATAAAAAATCATAACTTTAGCTCGCATCATATTTAGAGGAATTTCTGATAATTCTAACAAAATTCATTGCTTTCTGGAGTTTGAATTTCACGAGAGTCTACTTTATCTACAAAGGATAAAACTCTTTCCTCCTGGCTTATTTGACCTACCTACTAATGTTGTTGAATGACGGGTGGTAAGTTTTGTTCTCATATGCTTTGATGATATTGATCCAGGCTTATGTCCGTCTTGCAAGGATCTTAATTTAAATGTTTTTGCAAGAAAATCTAACCAAAACCTGTCATGGTTATTCTTTCTTGTGAAGCGAATGATACGTATGCTTAAAGTGTACTCCAGCATTTTCTTCGTAGTCCCTGATTTGCCTGAAAATTTCCTAAACACACAAACAAACATCGTTGAAATAGTAACCCAAATATTTGGCCAAAGTAAATATTTTTTGCGAAGTTATTGAATTTACAATTTCGGTCCTGACCGTGTTTTCCAAAGTGAAAAGCTATACTGGCAACAATGAGAAAAAATCAGCAGAACCCATCCTTTGGGAATGATTATCTACGTTAATGCGAATAGCATCAAACGGTGCGGAGTTATGCGCGTTCGTCAGGTGGCCGGCACACTCTAGATACGCCAGCCCACTCTTGAGGCGATTCTAAATTTGTTGACACTTTCACAGCCCTGCGCACGATCTCCGCAGCCCAGCACGTGCGTTTGTGTCACTTAGGAAAGGCGAGCAAAGCACGCGCCATGCGCACAAACACTCAAAATGGTACCGACCAGACTTTCTGGCGTCTCAGCTAGTCTCAACCAACGGTACTCTAAACGGTTGTTTATATCTTTACCATAGGACGCGCCTTACAGCGCTGTCACAGCTACCGGTGCGCGCGCGTTCCATGCACGAGGGCTCATTCCGCTCTCGTGAGGGTGAGCACGGCCGCTACATCACCCTCTCCCGAGCGCGGGAGAGGGTGAGCTAGGGGCAGTGCTAGGCCTCACGAGAGCCGGAATGGCCTCGTGCATGGAAGCGCAGCGATGATCAAGATATAAACAGGTGTTTAGAGTGCCTTGAATGACTGCCTTCATAGCTCTGTGGTTAGCGCGTCTGCCTGCTGATCAAAGGGTCAACGGTTCGAATCCCGCCGGCGCCGGTCTTTTTTATTTATTTATCGACCCGCGGCGTAAGGGGTTAGATAGCCAGATAGATAGATAGATAGATAGATAGATACATAGACGAAAAGTGCGTGAAGTATCCAAAGAATGCTATTCGCATTAAAAACTAACGTCAGGGGAAGGCAGGCGTTCACTCTTTGGGCTGTAGACTTGGTTCCCAACAGATTACAGACGGTTTCATGCTGTCAAATGAATGCTTTAAAAGGTCGCTCTGGCTTTCGTGCAGCAGCACGATACAAATGCTCGGCATGGTTCGTTTTTAAACTGCCAGCTCGACCCGCAAGCCTGCCCTCCTGTGACGTCACGGCATTGTACGAGTATATTTAAATCTTGGTTTTGGCATCATTTTCATTTGTCGATTTCACAATAACTATTCTGAATTTCATGTCTAAATAGCATATCGGAAAGAGTAGGCACGGTGATTTCGAAAATATAGTTACTTAACGTAGGTCAAGAAATCGTGAGCACCTTTAAACATCTTTTCCCTTTTGAGAAAACAAAAATTGATTTCCTTTTTTCAAGTTATAGGAAGCCCCTTCTTGTTAACTACCAGACCACCTAAAACAGAGTAGACAGGTGCAAATAGTAATATGTATATATTTCCCAAAAGAATGGCACCGTCACATGTATGCAGTGTGTCGGAGTAATGCAGCATATCCCATTTGGCACAAACAGCTTCGGCTCTATATAATCTATTTTCTATCGCAAGGCTCAGCTTTGTCGTTCGCACAAAGAGCTCTAGCTTTGAACTTTGACATATGTAGTATCGCAGATGGCTATGCGATCTTCAAGATCTCTAACAACTGGTGAGAGCCTATCTTTGTCGTTGGCTTGCAGGACCCACATGCTTCAGGCTGACTCGCAAGAATCCTACAACTGTTGGATCACCGCTTTGCAGTCCGGGATCTGCATGCACTCAACCACCAACCAACACACGATGAAGATGACAACGCCCTGCCCACAAACGTATGTGACGTGGGAATGGCTTCATAATTCACCATTGCTTATTAATGTGTTAGCATTGGTGCCCACATGACAGGGAAAAGCCGATGGCATCCGTCTGTAGACAGAACAGTGGAAAGGGAAGCATGACGCATAGAGACGAGAAGAGTGGTTAAGGACAAAAGCGAGAGGGCTATGTCACAAGGCGCAAGGTGGAAGCCAATGCGCGCGGGGGTGCTAGGGCGAGTTTGAATTTGCAGGTGTGCGGAGTGTGTATGCCTTAGTTTGTGCTACATAATGTAGTGTGAACCAAGTAGCTGGTCCAAGTGAGGCGGCAAAAATATTAAAGGAAGATCCATTGGTGGATCTTAAGGAATGCGTTAGCATGGCCCTTGGGAAACGCCACACATGTCCCCCTTTGGGAAATGCTAACACTGACCCTGTAACGAGGCCAAAAAGAGGCAAAGAAAAATAAAGGAAGCAAAAAAGAAAGCCAAAAGAGAAAATTGAAAAGGTCAGTGTTAGCATTTCCTAAAGGGGGACATGTGTGGTGTTTCCCAAGGGTCATGCTAACGCATTCTCTAAAAATTCACAAATGGATCTTCCTTTAATTTTTTGCCTCAAAATTATTTGCATTTGACTCGAAGACCTTTAGATACCCATGGGGTAAGGTGTGACTTAACAAAGATGGGAGAAATATTAATAGGCATCTTTCTTCAGCCCATCCGTCTTTGTTGAACTTCACCGATTAGTTTTATCAGTACAAAACATTTCGTAAACCATTTCATCTCATCTATGGTCGAGTCGCGGTAAGTTGCAGAATCGTTAGCAATTTTCAGCATTGCCTATGGTCTGTGCCCCTATTTTTGCTCGGTGGCGTTTCAGTACTGGTTTCCCAATCCTGGCACAGCGTACAAGGACACCTGCCATCATCACTCTCCCTGACGTCTTTCTCCTCTCATTCCTAACATAATTTTGACATAGTATTTCCATTATTTGAAACCGGATGGGCTTTGCATAATAGTACAAGATTGGTTATGACTGCATGCAGGCGTGACTTGGACTCTGTAAGCACCGAAAAATAAGTACACCCCCGCAGGTCTTGGTAATGGTAATGGTAGAGTTTTGTGCCGAAGTGCTTTTATTGGATCCCTACCATTGGGTGCACGTCTTTAGGACATCTCAGGTTAGTGGTTGCATTGCATTAGCTGAACTGCCTCTCTACAAATGGGGAAATAAGACACCATATTATGGCAATACCTGTTACGGGCTCTTCCCACCACTAAAATGACGTTTGTCGTCGGTGTAGTGGGATAGGGCATCCGTTGTTGACATTGCCAAGTGCCCGAAAAAGAATGCCCTCCACGGTGGCTCTCTCGGGATCAAATTCTGGGTCCGCCACGTGTGAAGTGGGCACAGAACCACACAGCTATGCCGTAGCTTTGAGAACCGACTTTATCTTTACTGTACTTTATCAAGCACTTTATCGGTACTTGAGTACCGACAAAGTACTTATCGAGTACTTTATCGGTGCTTGATAAACACAGCGCGTACGAGTCTCGTGTGGCACCCGCTAGATGCCCACGGTGGCTGTGATGTCGCGAAAGAAAATTCTTTGTCATTCTAAATGATGTCCAAATTTAATTGTAGTTAATTGTTGAAATTGAGAGCTTTGGTTAGGTGGCGTAAACCACCGCCCGATTCAAAAGGTTCAGCCGCATCTATTCGTCTCTTCACCTATCTTCGCATCATGCTGCATCGCGCCACCTGACCCAATACCCCCCAGAAGGCAAGACCCGTGTCATTCCCCTTAAACGTCACCACTGGCGGATTCATGCAGCACTTCTTAGTTCGCGGTTGCAACGCCGCAAGTGCGTTTAGCTGTGTCTCAGAACGAGTGCTACGCTAGCGTGCGGCGACACCAAGACAGACGTGTCTGCCGCCTTGCGGTGACTCATCGAGCTTTGGCACTTTTGTCGCTCAGGGCAGGTTGGAGCTTCACTAACGACGACGTCGTCGAGAGACTTTGTCATCAAGACTCCACGGTGTTTAAACGCGACACCGACGCCTAACAAATTCGCCGTGACGTGCCCCAGCTGTCACCGTGACTGTACCGTAAATTCGGACAGGACCGCCCATTTTGAAAGCAGAGTGCCCTCACCTTTTGTAGGCATGTGCGCAACAGGCTTAGAGGCAGAGAGCGTGACCTATGGCTATCCCTCAACGTGGCACGTGTATCCTCAACGAAATGCAGGACCGGAAGAACCTCTTCGGAGGCGACGCTGACGTCGCTTTCCAGGCACAGTGCCAACCCTCTGCCGGAAACCTCCGCGTGCTCACATGTGAGTGCTTCTTGTGCTCAATGTTATCTTTATTTATGAACTGGAAATGTGCTTTTCTTGTGACTGTTATGTGTCTAGTGTTTGTTTCTTGCTTGCTTGCCACTATGGTCTTCTTTCTATTTCCAGTTAGTGGATATTGCTGGGTTGTGAAAATTGCAACTTTGGAGTTGTCTTGGGTGCTCATTGAACTCTCTTATTTTGTTGTTTTTCGTGATAATGACCTATTTCACTGCAATGTAATGCACGAGTGTGCTGATTCCAGACCTGAAGTTAGTTTCTCAGTGGCTGTTTTATGCCCAGTGCCATTAAAAATATTATGAATATATATTCAAAATGTTCCTCACGAGACTTTAAGGCACTTTTTCTTTTTACAACTGTCAGGGACTTTCTTTATCCAACGATACTAATTTTATTCTTTTTGAGGCATCTTGAAGCGTGCAAGTGTGCCATAGTCTGTAAACCTTCAAAATAACCCTTTAGGTGCCACTTTTTTTATTTATTGTGACCTAAAAAGGTCTTACTTTTTTTGTTGAGGACTTTTATTCCTCTAGTATCACAGGCAGACTTTCAAAAGTTTATTACACAAAAATCAGTATACAGTTATATACGAAAATCGCTTTTTTTTTAAATTATTGCTTTTATCAAAGTTTAATGTGATCCCGACCGAAATGCACACATTTTTAACCGGATTATTCTAAGTGTATCAGCGGCCGACCATGCTTATTACGAAGGCCGAGGGGCCGGAAGCACGCAAGCCTACACGGAGATGCATGGAGACCCTTGCGTTCCCTCCCCCTTCTCCACCGCGGCAAACAGCAAACTAGGAAGAAGGAGTAAATGAGTGAAAAAGAGCAGAGTTTGCAGAGCTGGCAGAGCACTGCTGCAGATGCCCGATGCGCCGACACGGGGATGCGGGAGGGAGCAGCGGGAGCAGCGTCAACGTTCTGACGCTTACTCCCGGTGCCCACAGCCGACGCTGCCCAACCTTTGTCAGAATTGGGTCAAGGGAGCGATGGAGCCCGGAGGAGATCATTCCTTCGGGAACTCCTGATGCGCAGAACCTGCGTGGGCGCATTTGCGGCGTGCTGCACGCACACGTGCGTCGTACGGGAGATTGGGCGTGTTTACCGAAAGTCGCTTAGATCTGCGAGGTTGAGAAAAGTGGCCGGCCAAAGTCCGAAATCACCGAAGAATTCGACCTTCTGGCATCAGCTGTTCGACACTGTCCGCCATTTTGCGGAACAAGCAAGGCATATTGAACGAATTCGAGAAGTTTCTCATGCAGGAGAAAGCATGCCCGCGACCCGAAGATGAAAGATCGCCAGCTGCTTCGCGCACGTCGGATTTTTCTCGCGAGCATGCTAGGCAAGCCAGTGCACGATTTCCATAGCTGCAACGATCTCTACAAGAGTGTTCGAAAACATGTTCGGCAAAGCCACCGAGGATAGTAACTTTGATTCGTTGCGCGTGTTGATGCGGGTATATTCCTGTTGTTGCTCCTGCCATGAATGTTGCGATGGTAGACCTTGCGTGCAACCAGGGTAAACACCAAGCGACGTCGGAGAGGCACCTCGGGAAACGCCGACAACTGCGGAGACGCGAAACATCCTACGGCTGCTTCGAAACAAAATGGAGTGCAGCGGCGGTGACTGTGTTCTTGCG
This sequence comes from Ixodes ricinus, assembly GCA_037355805.1. Lineage (NCBI taxonomy): Eukaryota > Metazoa > Arthropoda > Arachnida > Ixodida > Ixodidae > Ixodes > Ixodes ricinus. The sequence continues at coordinate 28,563 of JAZHYW010057145.1, read as the reverse complement.
ATGCCTGGAGCAATTCAAGGAGAACTGATGCCCGGATGAAATTATCAGATGCTCCACTTATAATTATTTTTTACTTGGTAAAGCTGCCACGAGATGTTCATAACCAAGGTTTGTTTGATTAAATATACGGTTAGAGTGTTCCACAGCGTTCCCGTCCACCTTCAAGGCTGCTGGCACTGTTTTTTTGGCTCTATCGCTTTTATCGAATTGCCGCTTCCACAGAAGTTTTTGCCGACCCGTTGACTTCGTTATAACGAGGGATTACTGTATTTCTGTGTGCACATGAACCTTGTTCTTGCATTTCCGCATATGCGTTAAGCATCGTGCGTCCTCTGGGGTTTAGTGTAAAAAAAAATCAGTAAATTGACATTTTCATGCTAAAACACTAAGTACGGTACAGCCACCTTATATGAAGTTGCGGACTGTGTGGAATCGCCGCCACAACCCGAATCGTTGTCGCCGTCGTCGTCATCAAATTCACTTGAAGGGCCGAGTTCAGTAACAAAGTCATCATCGTCTTCACTCGATAAACAAAAGCCAACTTCTGAGTCACTAAAGCTTTCTTCAGTGATTTTTTTTTCTTCGTTGCCGACTGCAGCCAGCTGACGAGCATTCCGGGCAACGAGTTGTGCTGCGACTGCCGTGCCCCGGGCCCTTCCTGGGCCAGCATCAACCTGGGCATCACCCTCTGCATCGAGTGCTCCGGGATTCACAGGTGTGTGCCCCCGCCTTTCCTCCAGGCTGTGCCTCAAGTAGTGGAAAGTGGCTTACTGCTGGCACAGGTGAAAACCCTTTCACCGCAGTTTCCAGCACTTCTTTTTTATACGCTATGCATTCTGAATGTTACAGGGCACGAAATGTGTTACCATGTTTTCCATACTCTAAGTCCATGGAGTATCTACAGGTGCAGACTATACTAGAATTTGTTTAACTTGTGGAGCGCCTAAAGAACAAGGACACGAGGGAAGACGAGACAGGACCAAGCTCTGGCGCTTCACAAGCGCTTCCTAGGAGTTAAACATCTGCTTTAGGCGCTTCACAAGTTAAACATGTACCAACTAGCCCACCTATCCATTTTACTGCAAGAATTTGTTTCTTTTCAAAATCGATCATTATGACGAGACGTCACCAAATTTATGATGATTTATGTATGATAAAAGCTTTTTGTCATCTAATAAAGCAGATATTTGTCAGGTGTGCTGTATATCAAAATGTTTTATGTGCAGACTGTACAGGGTGCAGACTGTCTAAGGAAAAGTTTTTTCTTTGACCGAAATTGGCTTTTGCAGATTATACACCGGGTACCGAGTAAACTTGTATGCGCAATCACGGAAAACAAACACGAAAATGTGGACAAAGACAAGCGCATTGCGTGCGGACTATAGTCCAGAAGATATGGTACAATAAGCAGAATTTTTGTTTTATAAAATATTGTATGATATTAGCTATTAGTTACTTGAAATCAAAGAATTTGTTTTGTGGCACTTCAAGATCAGTTTTTAATGACAGTGACAAACTGAAAAGGACATTATGTTCTTTTTTTAGAGCCTTCACACATGCATGAGTATTTGACTCATAGTGCATACAAACCATCATGTTTAATCTGAGCAAGTTCGATTGAGAAACTTTATTTTCTGTGCTTTGTGTGTGTGTTTCTTTGTTTACCAAGTTTTGCGACTTGAAAAAGCGAATCATTTGCACATAGAGGCAAAGTTCATACATACTAGAACCACCAAGTGGTTCTAGTATGTATGAGACAATGTCACGGTGTGACCGTGACATTGTTTCTGAAAACTAATTTGCTGTTGTGTGCACTTCTTGTTTAGAGGTCTTCAACTATCAAATTTTTTGTTGCCAATCGAATACAAATATTGAAATTTGACTTCGAATCGAATTCAAATATTTTCTAATACACTTAATATTTAATCTGAATTGAGGGTGGATACCATAAAAAGTCATGATTGGAAATCTTTTCTAGGTGGCCTAGCTTTGAAAAAGAACAGCTTTATTACATGAGAAATACTTCACATACTTATAGTAAGAGAGAAATGAAAGGCGTTTACAACACCCTGTAACGCCGAATTAGAGCACAGGTCTTTGAGGAAGAGGGAGGGAAGGGTACTGAGGGGAGGGTATACCCCTCCCTCTTCACCTCCTCATCCTCCCTGCTACTCCTCCCTTCTCTTCCCCTCCTCCTCTCCTCTCCCCCTCCTCTCTCTTCTCTCCTACTCATCCCTCTTCCCTCCTGCTCCTCCCCCTCCCCCTCATCCTCCTCCTCCTCATCCTCCCCCCTGCGCACGGTGCATCATGGGAAATGTCCCATAATGCATTGCGCGGGACCCTCGTGACGTCACTTGGGACATTAAGAGGGTCCCACGTGGTGCATTATGGGATATTTCCCCATAATGCACCGCGCAATACGTTGACAGCGACGCCGGTCAAGCCGCGAGACTTGGTGCTTAAGAGCTGCGCTCTAAAAAGGCATTTTGAGTTGCGTAAAACAAAACATAATGTAATGGGGCGAGCAAGGCAATGATGCAAGCAAAACAGTGAATGTGTATTAGAAGAGAGAAAAAAAAGAGCCTCTATGAGATGAGATGAGCTAAATGGAAACCTCAAGCTATATGTAGCTGAATATAGCTTGAGGTTTTGTTTTCTGGCACTGCCCTTTAACATCAGAGGTCACTCTATAATTATTACCAATGAAGACTGATCTGCAGTGGTGGGCGAAATTTCGGAGAAAATAAGGCCCGCTGTGATGCTCCGACACATTGGTCGTTTCTGCAAGCACACCGGTGTAAAGCAGTGAAGTTTGACGTGCATATACCTCTGTGAAGTGGTGAAGCTTGACAACAATGTGTCTATGCAAAGCAGTGAAGCTTTATGCGAGACATTGGGGCATTTTGAAGACGCTGTATGTAATTTTTGAATATTCGAGAAACTCGAATACTTCAAACAGTAAAAGTGTGCAGAGAATCAAATAACGAATACTATTCACAAATTATTAAAAAGTTTTGAATATTTGTGCACCTGTAGCTTTCTTTCCTTCCATGTAATGTACCATTATCCTTGCCTTCGAGGTTGTTGCATGTTGAAGTAGTTGTCGCGTCCACTTTCTGTAAACGAACACGTTGTGATATGCAGGAGCCTTGGGGTGCACGTGTCCAAGGTGCGTTCCCTGACCCTGGACTCCTGGGAGCCAGAAATACTCAAGGTGATGGCGGAGTTGGGAAACACCGTCATCAACGGCGTCTATGAGGCTCGTGTGGACGAGAGCATTGCCGTCAGAGCCACAGCCGACTCCAGCAGGTCTGAGACCCCGGCTTTTGTTTTGTGATTTAAGGCGAAAGCCTTATATGTCCCATTACGAGAAAAGACGGCGTCGGCGTTGTGCCTGAAAGATGCCCATAAAAATATGTCATCAAGCACGCATCGCTCAATGTCAAAGCAGACGTGCCTCAGAGATAAAACACAAAGAAAAGCACAGCAACGCAGATGCCCCAGTCACGAGAAGCCGTGAAGCCGGCGGGGGCTCACGCTTCCCAGTGCCTGCACAGTGAGGGAGTGTGATGCGACCGCCGGAGTAAAACATGTTCACCTGCGGGACTATAATGCTTTCAGCATTCCTACACGTAAGCAGTCTTAAGTGTCTTCGACGTGTTTTTGGGTGCTTTATATCTTCGCAGTCTAAGCAAGATGGAAGGCAAAAAGTGTGTGCTGGAGGGGGAGCAGCTAATGCGTTAGTCATTTTAGGGGGCGAAGCTTGTTAGGGTCTAGCCTTGTCCGTCAGTCCGACCAGCCGGCCGGGCGTCCGTGCTCACATAAAAAGAAAAAATGTTTGCGCAGTCGACAGGATTCAAACCTGTGCGGGGAGACCCCAATGGATTTCTAGTCCATCCCTTAATCACTCGGCCACGACGGCGGGACGAGTAGGGGGCTCTGAGATGTGTTAGTAACTGAAGAGTTGGGGTTTCTGTCATGGATGAAACATTGCATGTAGCCGCTCAACGTCTATGCAGGGAGAGGGCACTGTGGTCAAATGCGTATATAATCGCGTTAAACTTTGCATGCATTGGCTCAACGTTTATAGACGAGAGGGCGCTGCAGTCAAATGCTCAAATGCGTATATTACCACGTTCCATACCACACATTCTCTTTCCTGACATGGACCGTTGACTTAAGCGGTGGCGATGCGTTCACACGGCTTCTAGCGGATCCAAGCTGATCCGCTAGAAGAACCACTGGCTCCGGATTTAACCGACCATAAAGCAGTAATATTGAAGTCTAAACGCAGCCCGAAACTCAGTACTGCCTATGAGCAATAAAAAAATCAGCAGAACCCATCCTTTGGGAATGATTATCTACGTTAATGCGAATAGCATCAAACGGTGCGGAGTTATGCGCGTTCGTCAGGTGGCCAGCACACTCTAGATACGCCAGCCCACTCTTGAGGCGATTCTAAATTTGTTGACACTTTCCCCGCTAAATCTAGCGGAAAATTTTCCCCGCTGGGGCGTACTACCCCCTCCCCCCCCTCCTCGAGGTCACGTGACCCCCAGGCCACGTGACACCCCCCGTGCCTTCCCCTCCTCCTCAAGAGCTGCGCTCTAATTCAGCGTTACAGGGGTTGTAAACGGCTTTGATTTTTTCTTTGCTTTGTGGTCTTTTTTTTATCCATTCCCTCGCCAATCTTCTACTATCTTCATGCTGACCTAGTTATTCTTTGCTGTTTCCGTGGCCATTTTCGTGCAACTTTGACCTTTTTCTGTTCGTTTGCCAGCTGTGTGAAATCGCAAATGATGAGATTATTATCCTTTTTGTTCCGCGAGCCTCGTACCTATTGCACAAGTGGTAGCTTTAGCTCGTCTTTTAGTGCATTTAGTGCATCCCCCGCTTCCCACATGCAGGGGTGGTCCAGTTGCGTCATTTGTGCCATTTTTTGTAAATTCCCGCTTGCCTGCACCTTGAGTGCGCCAAACTGCACCAATGCGAACAAATATGCGAGCAAATTGATTTTCGGAAGAGTTTTCGTGGTTTGTCTGGCAGCTGTGGGAATCCAGCACTAGAAGATTGATGGAAATTGTCTAGAGAAAATTGAATGATACACAACTAACTAGCACAGCTGAGGACAGGCGGGACAGAGGAAAATGGGGACTCCCTACGCGCGTGGCTCCGGCCCGATGTCTCACAGTGGTTCCAGTGCTGGGGGTAACGCCGACAAGGTTTGTTGAAAGGCAAATTGGCGACTCTTTTGCAGGGGGGGGGGGTTAGTTTTTTTGTTTGGTCCCCCAAAAGTCTTCCTAGTGATATCCCACACTGCCTGGTGATAGTTAGGGGGAGATAATTGGCTTAGAAGGGCGGGAGGATGCATATGTTTGTCTTTTTAGATTTGAGCCAGGTGGCGCAAGCTACTGCTCGTTACAAAGGGTATAACCATTAACATCCATCTAACATCCATCCATTCATCCATCCTTTGGCCATCACAAACCTATCCAGAAACGCCAGCTCTTGGAGGGTTCCGTCCGGCCCGCAGGTGGCCGCTGTTTTTCCAGTAATGCCTGGCCCGCGGCCCACTGCTACAAATGCAGAAATAGAGGCGCGTAAAAAAACGAAAAAGGAAAAAACGTTCAGCCCTTTCACTTTCGTCAAGAAACTGCCGCAACGCGCACGCGCCCGTTCCCCGCTTCTTCTTGTCCGACACGCCGCCGATCGTGGATACGTCTCCGGTGAACCAGAGTCGATGCTACCGCACACGGCGACGCCAAGCGGGTAATCCACGAACTCCCTCCGGAACTTTGCCGTCGTGCCCAGGAACTGTTCAGCCGGCGTGGAATGCAGTCGTCGCCTGGGCCTCGCGCTGCGCTTGGCCTCCGTGGCACGATCGTTGTCCGTGGCATTGGCTTGCCGCGCCCTTTACATCGCTGGTTCTGTTCTCAGCAGAGGCTTTCAGAGCGGCGATGTGCTCTTCTTTGGCAAGGAATCTGAAGCGCTCAACGCAGTGAAGTCGAGCGACAGCAGCTTTGCGGCGGTTGCAGACCCATTCGCGCTGCTGCGTGCGTCGCCGCTCCTTCCGCAGCCAGTCTTCTTTCCCCGAAAGAGCGCGCGGCCGACCCATCCTAAGTCCAAACCGAAACTGATAAGAGTGTAGGAAACAGCGCGCAAAACAGACGAGGACGAAGTAACACGTGACGAGCGCTGCGCTCGTTACGTGTGCTTCTTCTTTGCCATTGTCTTTTTTTCGCGCTGTTTCCTACGATGAATTTCCCAAAAACGCGCCCAACTATCCATTCTTCTATGTTAGCTGGAAAGGTTGGCGCCATCTACGAGCGACGGCGGCAACCAGACTGGTTGTGTGCTTGTTGCCGTCGCCTATAGATGGCGGTAGCTGTCCAGGTAGGTTTGTGTCGACGTACCGGACACGATCCTGGGGAACCTAGCCCTTAACAGCTCCGCTGTAAAAGAAGAGCAGCTTTGTGACACGCTTCAAAAGCGCGAGTAAAGATATAAAAAAAAAAAAAAGAATGAGACAATTTGCATCAAAATGCGGGTTATCTCGTCACAGTATGTACATTGTCATCACCAGCATCACTATATTCATAGTTCCCTGTTTCATGTCTGTTTAACTATGATCTGTATCATAACTCTTGCATATTCTCATCATCAAATCTAGCGTCTTCTGCCCCGCGTTAATATACTATGCACTTTGATCTATGCCTGGTGAGTTCTCTGGGTCACAATTATGTGATGTCATAATTATGTGATGTCATAATTAGCAACATACGGTATTGCATTTACATTAATTAAAGTTTTTTTTAATTTTGTCTTTTTTAAATTTTTGTATTTAAATGATTATTTACCAAGGCTTATTTATTTGGTATTTTTTCATTTATATAATCTCATCTATTTCCTGGCCCTGGAGACTGCAACAGGTCCCAAATCCGGCCCGTCAGCCAAAATGTTTGGAGACGCCTAATCTAGAGTTAAATTGGTACTGCACATCAACTTCTGAATGGTTATAGTTAGCACGCTTACCTTAACTCTGCTAACCTTTGTCTACTAGCACTAATGGAAACAAAACACAAACTTGACTAGGGCAATGGCGCAGCTTCACTGCAGTCAAAGGGCAACTTGAGTATAGTCTGTGACAGGTTAAGAGTAAAGCGGAAGCTCCTCCCACCTCTACCCACTTTAGCAGAGTGAAGGCTGAAAAGGAGGCGACCTCCTCTCTATCCTTAGCTCTACTACTTTAGTGAAGTGTTCGCTCTACTTAAGGGAGGAAGTGGGTTCTCAAAAAATATATTTTGTTTATTGGTCTATCTCAATGATTTTTTGCACAGGCATGCAGTTTATTGTGCTGATTTCATAACTGCAATCAGATTTCAGATATCTCTTCTTTGTCAAAAGTTATTAACAAAATAAAATATTAATTAGCTAATTTCAGGAAAAATTTTAAAATACCTTCTTATTAAATTTTTAATGAAAAAAAGGTATCAATTGCTTCCTAAAGAAATGCCATACAAGCTAAAGCTATTTTTATTTCTTTAGCACCATATAATCATGTCAAAAAATTAAAGTGAATAGAAGACATACAATAGCGGCTATAACAATGTCAAATAATGAAATGCCAGTTTTTTATACCACAAAATATCATAATAAAAATAGCTTTAGCTTGCAGTCTAGTTCGTTCCAAAGAAAATAGTACCAAGTTTATGAAAATCGGTTGAGCGCAAGTGAATCAAAAAACCTCCCTGGCTGGAGAAGAGGCTGAAAAAACCAAAGCTGAGAAAATCGACTTTGAAATTTGGGTATGCATAACTAACAACATTGAAGCTTTAGATGGGTGGAATGCCTTTGGTTTGAATTTCATACTAAGGGAGAGACACGGGGTAGGGAAAGCAGCCCCATATACAACAACTGGTTAGCCCTCAGAAGGGCTTTTTTAGGGGACGCGGGGACCTTTTCAAAGCACCAGCTTGTGAAAGGGCGCGGCCATTCCGCACTGCTCACATTTGGTGGTCGTGAAGAACACGGTCAACACGTTCAAATCCACGATCACAAACTGCGTGCCGAAATCTGTCTCTTTATCCTCGACAGTGACATTGAGGAGGTCAAACTTGCGCTGTGTGGCAGACTTCGCGGCCAAATCCTGCTTCATCATCGTCAGCCCGCGACGCACGTTGAGCACTTTCGCTTGCCGTGTAGAAATGCGAGTCGAGTCGTGACGCACCAGGGCCGAAGCCGTCGTCTTTTTCATTGCTCACATCAGAGGCGGGCACCTCGGAAGATGATGCAGCTGCTGGCAGCTGAACTTGCCGCATGTCCGCCGCAAGCAACGCGGCTGGCGATGCGAGCGAAGTCCTCTTGTTCTACGCCAGACGCTTCCGCTTGCCGCACGCACGCTGCGTTGAAAGCTCCACGCTAGGCATCGCGATCACTACCGATGTCTCCTAAAGACGTCGAGCTAAACAAAGCAGGCGAACGCCGAAAAATAACGTGCTTGAAGCCAAAACGCAACCGCTAGCAGACGACAAAACAACGATATCGGCTGCTTCCGACTCCTTCCGCGCCACGAGGAAGGAGAGGAGGGAGAGGAGAATGACATTTTTCAGGAGAGGAGGCATGCGCTGCGGCCAATAGCGACAGCGCTCGCTGCGGCCCGTGCTTCTTAGCCAATCGGTAGCTCGGTTTCTTTCTCCCGGGAAACGCGGTATGCTGTGCTTTTCCCGGGCGGACGCCATTTTTAATGGCGCCAAAAATGTAGATAAAGAAGCAAGCTTTCGAACGAGACCAGAATGGCCGCGCTTGGGCGCACACCGGCGGAGCGCGGAAGGCGCGCGTTTCGACGTCGGTTTTCTCGTTCGGAGAGATTTTGGGCGCGTTCCGCGCGACGTAAATATCGTTTTTTTTTATACTTTGAGTTTGAATTACGCTATAATATTTTGGAGAGAGGTGCTTGGATATGTAAGGCACCCAAATACAAAATTTTGAAAATTAACTTTTTCGCGATTTTTTGCATTTTAAGGACCCGCGTCCCCCCAAAGGGATTGTCCGGTCGAAACCGGAAGTACTTAAGGTTTTGCGCTCGTTGCGTCGAGGGAGCCTTCATGTAGACAACATTTTTATTTTGATATATAATATTCCGTTATTAATTAAACCTTTCATGAGCGTATGTACGAAACTGCACCCGAATTTTGCCAGTGTCAATGGCTGACATCCGTAGCTGCTGCGTGACGTCACAAAACGCAAAGGTTTGTCGGATGGTCGGGATAACAAGCGTTGGTCGATGGATGTCTTGTATTTTGTTTCGAATTATATAGTCTCCTAGGTCAGTGATTCTCAAATGGGGGTCTGCGAAGGCATTCTAGGGGTCCGCAAAGCCTGCCTCATCAGTCAAACCCGGCAATAAAAGTTGTCTTTTTTTTTTTCTTCTTTTAGGTCGAAAAGAAATGTTTTAGTTTTAGGGCGAGTTTTTTCGTGTGAACGTCAATAAGAGAGGTCTACTTCACACTAGCCCTTAGTTATATCCATTTATTAAATCATTATTATATTTAACCTATGCCTTTCCTGTCCTCTCACCACGAACGGGGTCCTCCATCATCTCCGCCGATCCACAAGGGGTCCACGAAGCATCGATGGTTGAGAACCACTGTCCTAGGCTGTACCCTACTAAAATACGGTTCTTTTACTGCAGTTCCCAAGCGTGTGAAAAAAAAAAAAAGTAACGCCTTTTAGCAGGATATTACTCGAAAACAGCCATAAGCTTCGAGCAAACGTATGCCGTTTCGCGCAAACACAACTGCGACGGCCACCGATCGAATTAGGAGCGCTTGCAAAGCAAAGGATGCAGATTTCGCCTCTGAAGCGGCAACTAGATACACGAGTCGGTATCTGGGTACACATATCGGCGGATCCACTGGATCGGTGATGAGAGGCTGCAGGTCTTTCCCTCAGAGGCGATGACAGCGGGTCAAAGGCAACCGGTGAATCGTTCAAATGCATGTCGTCACTTGACTTGGACGAGCTTGGTGAATCGTAGCCATGCTCTATTTGCACATGCGGGTCAAACAGAATTTGGCTGCACGCGTGCTAAATACAACTTCAGTTATCGTTTCCAGGTGGTCTAGCTGTTGGTTTTGGTTTCGCTGCATAAACAAATTGATTGATCCGATTTGGGCGAGGAGTGGATGGACTTAGTTTAATATCGTTGGCACAGCATCACTCCTCAGCTTACGAGCCTTCTGTCCGCTTAGAGCTCAGCTCGTAGCTCTCTTCTGTGAGACGATTGCTGCATAAGCGGGATCTCGATCTTGACGGGAACCCAGTCCCTACGCACGGCGACGATCCATTTTGCTCGTCACTGCACTTCTCGCGGAAAAGTGTGGAACGTCATGTCTTGGCTCGCATGTGCTGCCCGGTGATTGTGGCACCCAACCGCGCAACAAAAATCTCACTCAACCACGAAATAAGTCGAGCACAACAACAAAAACGAAGCACGCTGAGGCGTTCACTCTCAGGTAAACGACGAGACAGAAATGTTCGCTTTGTGTTGTGTGACGTCAGAGCTCCCATGTTGCCACCGAAAGCAGCGTTTACGCTAGAGTGCAAGTGGAGCAGTATAAATTCAATTACTCATGCAGAGGGGCATATAAAATTCAGATATTGCACGTACGATGTGTCTCGAGGCAATAACAATGATATTAAATTTTTTTCTCGAATACAGAATTTGATTGGACAATCCCTTTAAGTGGAAAGAGATGTGAGGAGCTTCCACTTTACTCTTAACCTGTCATCAACTATAGTACAGTGCAACCGCTAACTTTGGATTTGTAATGGGCATCACGCAGCTGATCGCATGAATGCATGCTGGCATCACTAATAGGGAACTGCACCTAATTGCTCTAAACAGGGTGTCTAGCGACCGGAAAAACTGGGAATCGTCAGGGAATTTTTAATTACCGGGAAAAATCAAGGAATTGTCAAAAAGCGAGCCCAGTCAGGGAAAATGAGCCGGAAACGCCATCGAGTGCCCTGAGCAAAGACTTGAGGACTTATGGGCAGAAAAGTACGCAATAAATTCTGCTTAGAGCAAAGCGCAGGCTCTGCTCACCAGTGTAGTGTGTGCTACCCGATGCAAAGGGAACAGCCAACAAATCCAGTCCAAGCCTTGGATTGGATTGGATTGATTGGACTTAGGGCATGACACTAGGCTAGATCCAGTTAGAGCCACTAGATTTAGTAACAAATGGAAAAGGCGCAGACCCCAATCCAATCCAAGCCTTAAGCCGAAAGTATTGGAAGGTATGCATCTGGTGGTTATGCTGACATTCGGTTATTGAGGTGTGTGGTTGAGCGTTGTGTTTTCATTGTGTTTCCGGAATTGGCCTCTTCACTGACGATGTCGGCGGCAAGAAAGTGCTCGTTTAATTTGGGCTGGACGAACCCGAAGATTTCGGAATATACAAGTTGGATTAAGCCCGTGCAAAATTATCCTCACAGTGCTCGATGCCTTGTGTTGTAATGGTCTTATATATTTGGCCGCCTCTATAGTGTTCAGGGAATTTCACCTGAAATTGTCAGGGAAAACCTGGAAAAGTCAGGGAATTTCAAAATTATAATTTGCTAGACACCCTGTCCAAAGTTACGTATGTGCTGCTCCAAAGCTGCTCCAGAAAGCGATTTTTTCTGATACAAACGTGCTATAACAAGAGTTTTTCTGCTCCAAAAATTGCTCCAAACTCAAAACTGGCTGGACCACCACTGCACATGCTTAGAGTGTTTCTAAAACCCTATCTGCCTTGAATGGTAACCAAAGAACCCCTCCCAGTCTCGTCTTGAGGCGGTAAAGTGGCGCAGAAGTCTGCAGACCTTGTGAGAAATAGTGTACATACTAGGGTGTGTTTGACACACAGTCATGCATCAATAGGTGGTTCGGATCTACTAAAATATTGCTTAATCCGAGAAGACACTTTACAAACGGGTGGTATGGTCGTGGAAATTTGGGAGCTTGGGAAACCCGTTGGGGGACTCTGGGAAACCCCTGGGTCTCTAGAAACCCCTGGGTATCTAAAAACCCAGTTTGAGAACTCGCATGTGTGGGATTGGGTGTCGGATTACTTCGGGAGGGCTCACTGGTTCGATTCCCACAGGGGGAGGCAGTTGCAACCTCCTGTTGCAACATCTTGCTATGCTGTAGGCATGAAACCCAGCCCTAGAACACGCTTTGTGTTAAAAATATAAATTCTGCTTTAGTAATTGTTTGTTGCAAACTTTTCCCACTTAAAATTCTGCACTAAACCTGGTCTCGGTTGGAAAACGTTAAAGCTCTCCTCCATTCCCATGTGCGCCGTGCGTGCGTTAGCCATCCCGAGTTTGAGGTCGGACGTCTGGGTGGCTGCATGCAGGAGCCTGCGCGAGGCCTGGATCAAGGCCAAGTATGTGAGCCGGGCCTTTGTGAAGCCCCTGCTGGGCTCGATGGCCTGCCTGACGCCCCCGAGGGACCGGGCCCCTCTGGCCACCCTGAGCGAGCTGCAGGCCTCCCACATGCCCCGCCGCTGGAGCGTGCGCAAGATGCACCGGCGCAGGAGGACCCTGCACCTCGGAGAGCGACACGCCAGGGCAGGTCTGTACACCCTCCACCCACCCCCTTTTTCGGCCTTTCCCTTCTCGGTTCGATCACTTCTAGTGCGAGTAAGACGGGACCATGCAAAAGGCACTCTGAATGCATAGCATTTATGGGTCTCCTACAATATTGCAGTGTCGCACGACGTCGCGGTTTCACGTGACGTCGGTGTTGCGTGTCTTCCGGTTCGGTGAACCTTTTTCAAATAACGAGCGCCGCTTGGGTGATTGTCTGCAAACTACAAATGGAGGTCATCCCAACATTCTTCCATCCGTCAGAACACATTGGCATCGCACCGTTGTATTGGCTTTCGTTGCTTTTTATGCCCCACACTACCTACACTCAAAAACGACAAAAATGCACCGGGGCGGTGCCCCCAAAAACAGTGACGGCTGTAAGCAAGGGCTAGGGGAGAGGGTGCATGCATGTGTGGAGGCTTACTGGAAAAAGGTCCATTGTGCTTTTATTATAAAGGAATTGTGTTGAGTATAACTGTAACTGCATGTACTATCTTTTCTTTTTTTTTCTTATTACAAGCTAGTACGATAGATTTGTACTCTTAGCTGTCTAGCTATGTGAATCAATAAATTCGCTTTTATGTCTAAGACTGCATCTTGGCTGCTTTTACCGATCTTATGTGGTCTCCAAATTGGAAATATTCAAAAATATGTGGATGAATGAGCTGTACTCGATCGAATACAACAAAGGTTACGAAGCTGCCAAAAGAATCTTTAGCAGAGCCAGGGTACGGACTCCGGGTCTCCCAATATCCAGTTGGGTATGCTAGCGACGTTGTATTGTGCAATGTTTATTGATTAGTAGATATGTATGTGTTTACTCTTTCCAATCTATTTCTTCTTTTTTTTTTTTTCTGAGCAATATACGAAAGTGAAAAGGCCTTGACTGGTAAATTCTTTTCTACCTTTTGCTCTTCCCACTTGTGACTCGAGAAGTCCAAATAAATTATTTATTTATTTATTTTATATACTATCACTCCTACATTATGGACCAAGATAGGAGTGAAAGTTACACAACACGAGGAAACACACGCAAAATTCACACATCCATACAATCATTCCAGTGCATTTCAATTAAATTAATATTATTAGTAGTAAACGCAAGATGCGGTTGCACTGATCGCGCCTCTTTTCCCTTGCCAGGTGACGCCGCGGTCGAGGCCGCCCGTCGCCGCACCACGGTGGTGTCCTCTCCCGTGGACAAGTCTCCCGCGAGTGCAGATGCGCTCTCGGTTGAGCTCCCTGGGGTCCGAGACGCAGGCCAGCCTCACCTCCCAGGAGAGTGGCGGGGTGCTCAAGGACTCCGGCGTCGCGTCGTCCGTCCCGCAGTCCGATGCTGAGGGGAGCGGGAGCTCACAGAACGCAATGGAGACGTCGTCGGATCCTTCAGAGGACGACGTCCTTGTGTTTGGCGAATCGCTGGTCCCTGCGGTTCCGCCTCCGTCCAGTGAGTGCCTTGCGAGTCTGCCGCCTCTCCGCCCGCTCTCGGCGCACCAAAGAACATTTTCTAGTTTCCTTCTGATGCGAGTTCTACTACCGTATTTTCTAAACTATAGTAGTAGTCCACACCTAATGCATGATCTGCAAAAACAAATCTCAACCGAAAAATTAAAAAAAAACTTTCTTTGGACAGTTTGCATTTGGTGCATAGTCTGCAAGTACGAAATCCTCATACACTCCACACCTTAAAAAATGCCCGCTTCATTAGCTCACAAAGAAGCTTGTATCGTACGAAAATTATAATTAAATAATCTATCATTCACAAAATCCGTTGTTTCTCATCATAAGGAGCAATCTTGAAAAAAACAAATCCTTGTATACTATTTGGAAGGGTAGATAGTCTGCACTGTGTAACATTTTAACTTTTCAAGATGTGTGCACTATAGTAATGTATTTTCTGCACTATAGTGCAGAAAATATATTAGTCAAAATATTCTATGGTGGAACCTTGTTGATACATTTTTGGGGGGATTGCGGTAAAATGTATGTCTGTTACAGGAAAACGCAACAACCAATAATGCTCTTGGGGGCCTCTAGATGAGACAGAAAACGTTTTGCCTGGCATTTTAGTTCAGTAGACTTTGACGGCTGTGGAGAACCACCATATTTATTCAAATTAAAGACAATATACTCTTTTTTTTTTCCAGTAGTAGTATCTAAAATTAGGAGCCTTTCTATAACTTTATCTAAACTTTCCGAGCCTATTGAGCTAATTAAAGTGCTCTCCCATGTCAGCTGCTGCTCTTAGCCTGTTGGTGCAAAGAGGTGAAGCTCAACTCCCACGCAAAAAGGTGATGCCTGTCGCGCGCATGCAAAGCCGATTATGATCTTTGAACTCCACGTGAAAAGAAACTTGTGACACCGGGGAAACCAAGCACTGCAGAACTGTGCACAGGCTTTAGAGAAAGGGATGGAAAGATGAGTGCACATGCTGAAGTTCTTCTGTACCTACTTTTTTCACAGATTTGGAACTGGACAGTGCAGATGAGTCACCCACCCAGGATGAAGAGGACACTACTCTTGAAGAGGATATCTCCAACCTAAGTCCTAGCCTGCTTCTGTACAGGTACCACAACAGTACAGCTCTGTTATTCCCAGATGTAGACCATAAAATGCTCTGTCCTCGTTTGCACAATTTTTTTGTAAGCCCCAGTGGAAATATAGAACTGCTGGGCGGTTGTGGGCTCCAGATTGTGCGAGTTTTATCAAAGTGCAGGTGTTCTATGTGGTAGAAAGTTTTTACATGCATTTTATTTCACATTGATTGAACTTCTATTCTCATTAAAATAGTTTAAAGAAAAGGGCACTGAGAGTTGCTGTCCCATTCATTTTGACAAGAGAATACTTGCTGATGCAAGCTAGACCGATTAATCTCGACTTTTTTGTTTTATGGTGTTGCTAAAATGTTTCAGTGGTTTATAACACTGTTCACTTTTAAAGTAAGGTACTGTGTCACTAATTTTTTTTTTTTTTACAAAGTTTGAGTGTATGTGGTTTTTAATGCCTACGTGTTCTTTCTTTTTAAAAGAAAAAAAGTATTGGTATATTACCAGCAGATTTTGAAAAATTAGCCACTTTTTAGCACTGTCGTGGCAGAGGCAGCGGTAGCACAGAATGTATTTTGTCTCGCTTCGTGCTAATGTTGCATAGATGAACTCGGTACGCATTTTGTGTCCCGACAGGGCAAACATCATCATGCATACCATCTCTGAAAGAAAGCCCTGCCAAAGCTTGCGCTCGAGGGGAAATAGAACGCGAAGTTTGCATCTTCCACGATCACATGCTCGCAGCTTTCGCACTGCTACAGTAGACTCTCATTAATTCAGGCTCCAGGAAGCCACGAATTTTGTTTGAATTATCAAAAATTCATCTAAATATGATGCAAGTTAAAATTATGATATGTCGTATGAATGGCTACACATGCAAAGCAGACATTTGTTTCCTCTACATAGGTCTACTGATCATTTGCAAGTATGCCACACGTAAAACAATTTTGTGTGTGCCCTGCTTGAGTCCCGTTGAGTGCGCTTCTCGATGAGCACGGGTGCACTGCGGAGAAGCAACACCCGCGGAAGCAAGCTCCACGGGTGTTGCCTCTCTGCAGTGCACCAGTGCTCAAAAAAAGCGCACTGAACGGGGCCACGAGAACAAAAAGTATGAATTGCACGAAAATGTCGATCGGATTAAGCGGCTTATGAATACATTAAAACATGGCAAGACAACCAAAATTTTTGAAATTTGTTTGAAATAACCAGAGGTATGAAATATCGGAGCTTGAATTATTGTAAGCCTGCTGTATTTCGCATCCCCCATTTCCCGTGAAGCACATGCTCATTCTCCTCTTCGTATCCCCCTGCACACTCTTACACCATATGTGCAAGCAGGGCCATAGTGCTGTTGCCTACCGGAGCTGAGCGTGTGCTTGAGAGACTCAAGATACGCCCAACTCTTAAACAACAGCTCCGGTCGAAACGAAACCAAAAATAAATGGCTGGTATCACTTTAGTGGCACAAAATATGATCACAGCCGAAGTATTACTTCAAAGTGAAGCTGCATACTCCACTAAAACCGATTTTAATGATGCGACCAGCTGCTTTTTAGCGGGCGACAAGCGGGTTAGCTTTTAGTTAAACAACCCTGCTGCAGCACGCCCGCTACGTCACTTCGCAGTGGAGCTGCGGTCAATTGGTTGCACCGCCTGCCGCAGCACCACGGTGACCTCACGTCGTGGCCGTGCGGCTGATGATCAGTGTTGCCGTCTCTCTAGCAAAAAAAGTTATACCTTGTAATTCAGTGACAGTGACTGAGCCGAAAACAGTCGTAATCTTAAATTTAAAAATTTTGACCGGAGTTGCTTTTTAAAGCAGCAGAAGGGCTGGCCGAGAAAGAGAGGCTGTGGTTTTGGAGAAGTCGACTATGGTGGTAACAGTGTGTGCCCACTTGGCGTCCCTTTGTTGCGAAAACGGCGGCTCTCTTTCCATACGGGCGCCAGGGCTGCAGCTGCCCACAACCTCCCGGTCATGTGCCTGGCCCTGGCCAATGGGGCGGACCCCAACTGGACCAACCCCGACGAAGACGGCCGGTACCCACTGCACCAAGCCATCCAGAGTGTAAGTGCCTCTTTGAATATCATTTGTTTCACCTCAAAGGCTGGTTTGCACATTTGCTCTCGAGCATGGTCGACTGCTCTGTGATTTCTCACGAGAAGTTACGATGGGGGAGTGCACTGGCACCGTCTGTGACGTGGCCCCGAGACCCTTCCGATCTGCGTACACTGAAGGTTTTGTGGCATTTGCAAGATCGAATCTGCACGCCATCTACGAGAAATGGTCGCTTATAACATTTCAGAATTATTTCATGCCCATGGTGAAAAAGTGGCACATAAAACGTAGATCAGAGGTGTTGTACAGTCGCAGACTGATTTTTCGGACTTCGCAGGGACTGAAGGAACCTTCGAATAATAGAGCAGTCCGAAAAATCAGCAGATTCAAAATCTTGCCATTATTACGTCTAAGCGGGGTTAAAAGTGCCCTCAGTAGTGCCTTGCTTCAGGTTATGCCTCCGCTTGTGTTCGGCCACTTTTTACTAGCTTGAGGATTGCTGCCTTTTTTTCTAGCGTGATGGTTGAGTATTTTCCGCACTTAGCAACACTTCGCGGCGGCGGAAGAAGGGATGGGGCCATGATGTCCAAGCCAGCGTGGTCCTAAAACATGATTCACCGAGAATGGCGAATTAGCAAAGCAAAATTGTAACAGTGTTAATGATAATGACGCGCAGCTCGAGAAAAAAAAAAGTTATAGCATAGTGTCACGTAGCGGTAGGATTTAGCAGTACTCAAGCTTTGCCAAACCAAGCCAATCCATGTGCAGCCAACATAGAATCTAAAATGGCAGCTTCTCGGTGATGTTTCCCGCTGATCGCTTGCGACGATTTTGTCCGGAAAATCAAACTTTCGGATAAAGCTGTTTGAAACATCGGTCGTGAATATGCACTATTTCTATCGGGTAGGTCGCGGTTCCTCTTTTAGGTCCGAAATATTTAACAACTCCGAATTACCAGCGTCCGAAAAATCAGTTGGCGACTGTAAATGATAGATGGGGCCAACATGTTATCCCGACGTAAGCTGTCGCAAGCAGTTGCAGTGCAGTCGATTGCAAACATGCGGACCAACCTGAAGTTCATGCACAATCGATGCTGCAAGCCGATGGGACTGATGAACCAGCACCACAAGCACAACTTCACAGTGTTGGTTGTCTTTCTCCTTGTGTGTAATCACTGCCTAAACCAATCAAGCTCAGTGAACGAACCACAACATAGTGAGTCTGTGCACCCATGTTTGTGCATCCTCTATCCTTTGACTGCACTCGCAGTGAAACAAAGTATAGGACAAGTCCGATTTTGGCGACGCTCATTTCACCCACCATCCAGTTTGCATCCTCTGGCGGAGATTAACGACATAATACTATTACTGCTTTCCAAATCAGCTTTTATTCTTCTCTCTCACAGCCTTCCCTTCTTCACCCATCACCTTGAAAAGGGTGACTTTGCATTTCCAGGAATAAAAACGGTCTGATTAGCTTTGGGGAGCTGAAGGTGTGTTTGAAGAAAGATGAGCAATAAATACTCTAATAACAAGATACGTTATGACGGGATACAGTATAACATCTTACAATGACCGGGCAGGTGCAAGTACCTGCCTGACCTCTACAGTGCTATTTACTAACTGGATGTGCTGCAGCAGGGTGCAGGCTCATTGCTGAATAAAAGAAGTTCTTAAGTTGCATTTCTTGTCCTGTCCGAATGGTGACATGCAGGGTTCGATCATGGCTTGCGAGTTCCTTCTGCTGAACGGTGCCAAGTCCAACAGTGCGGATTCCATGGGACGCACCTCGCTGCATGTGTCCACCCTCCTTGGAAACACAGGGTGAGCCTTACTCCTTCGTCCGACTCGGAAGATTGCTTGCACCAAGATTAGGTTTCCTCTCTAGGAACTATTCCAACGAAAGTAGAGTTTTCTCAGCATAAATACAGGATTTTATGGGTCCCTTTCGAACCTTTATTAGCCAGCATTTGCCGGCGCCATGGTTGGAAGAGAATTTGTGCCAAGTAGCGACGCAGTAGAGTTGTGTCCAATACGTTGTGAGAGTGCACAACCAAAACATGGCAATCTTATAGCCTCTTCCGTTAGCAAAGAGTGAGCACTGTTAGGGCTGAGTGGATTCCTGCGCTCTTCGCAAAAGGCAAGCAATCTTTTCGCATGCCACTTGGAGACCTAGACCAGCGGAGAATCGCCGAGCAGCTCCAACCTATCTGTTGAAAAGTGCGGAGCGTGCCGAGCGATTCGGAGAAGTTCACTTTGACCTCGAAAAAGCTTCATCCGTAGTAACTGGCAGCATTTCAGTTTCAATATCTGCACTAGCGTTCTTGTCGCAGCCACGACAGCGATTGCACTGGACTCGCCGATAGAAAGTTGCAAAAATGTCAGAGGGATGCTGCGCTGTCACAGGTCTAGTTATGAGCTGTTCGATGGTTGGCGAAGTGATACGACGTGGTGCCGAGGTCCCTACATTCGTGCCAAACAGGAGTTGCGATCAAGATCCCTAAAAGGTTCCACGCTTACCCGGGGATATTCTTATTATTCTGCGGGAAGGGCTGCTGGTCAGTTGCCTTCAGGGTTCCCCCAGGAATTTTTTAGGGGTGGACATAACCACCATGTGAATAGCGAAGGGGGGGTTCGTTAAGGTTCGGCTCTTCCCGATTGGGCACGAGCCACTACTCGAATGCGCATTGAGGCATTGATTGTCACGAGCCAAAATCGAATGCCTATGCAGTGAATACTCCCTATTGGGGGTATTCACTGGACGGCTTATTTGTGGACGATGTTTAGAGCGCATGCTCAAAACAAGCTCATATTAATAGCCTGCTAAGACCGGCAGTCTGGATGGTGAGGAATCGGACATGTATGTCACACGTTACTTCTACTTAGTTACTTTTTTCGGTAACTAGTAACATATTTAGTCACTTTTTTAGAAAAAGAATGAGTAACATACTTTGCTACTTTTAAGGCCAAATAACGAGCAACGGTATTTTGTTGCTTTTGAGGAGTAACGTGTACAACAGGATTTAAACAGCCTCATTTTAATTCTAACCTGAGTATGCATCTATTGCCAAAAAAGGCAGGTGGGCGACCCGAAAGACAACTAAACAGTATGACAGCATAGCAACGTTTATCGCTGAACACGTCAGTCGAACTCCACAGCTGGGAATGTCCTTCACCCAGCGAACACAACAAGGTTCGTTGGTTGAAGACTTCTGGAATCGTGTGCAGACCGAACGTAAGCCCAGAGGTTGCCAATGCGAGAAGGCACAGAACCCATTGTCAACTTCGAAGTTTAGAAGCAGAAAGAACAAAAGAGAGAGGGGAATCCCAGATTCACCAACTTTTGCTGAGGCACAACACTGCCGTTCATTTGAGTACGTTAGTAGAGCAATGCTTCAGCGTCGCCGGAGATGTATTTTCTCACTGAAGTGGAGAAACACAACTAATGAAAGCTTTGAGAAGCAGCTACCGCAACAACTACTGAAAAAAATAAAAATAAACCGTGAAACAAAAGCAGTTGTGTATATGGTCATCAAAGTAACGAAAAAAATAACTCGCTACTTTTGAGGTTAAGCAATGCATTCCTTTTGAGACTCGGTAACGAGTAACATACTTAGTTACTTTTTGAGCGAGTAACAAGTAACGGTATTTAGTTATTTTTTTGGGCATGGACATGTACTTTTTGTGTATGTCCATGTGGAATGCACGTTTCAAAAGAAGTGTGGAAGCTTGCCGTCGCCAAGTGCTGGGCAGTCATGCACTCGGCCATGGCCGCCAGAGAATACTCCCTATCGAATGGTGCCGCAGAATCCAAGTCTCTAAACTCGGCAAGATACCCCCTCGGTGCCACGGGATCAGAGTCTCGCTGTCCACCTCTTTCTAAAACTCTGCTCGGTCCGTGCCGGGCGTTCTGAGTGGGGTGTCTGGACCGCAGGCAAGTGTGCCTGCTGCTGAAGCACGGAGCGGATCAGCACACCCAGGACAAGGACGGTGCGACGGCGCTGAAGATGGCAGTGGACAACGCCAACCCGGACATCGTGACCATGCTGAGGCTGGCCAAACTCAACGAGGAGATCCGCAGGGACGAGTTCGGAAACCCAGGTGACCTCACCACGGTCCCCCGAGGCGCCCCGCTTTCATAAGTGAAGACGGGCGGAGGCGCAGCGCTCGCGGCGTTGAAGCAGCAGCGCAGACGCAAAAAAGGGCAGCGAAGGAAGCATTTGGGGACGGCTTGGCCCGGCATTCCCAGACTTTTCTTTGTCACAGTTAGGCCGTAGGTTTTTCTAACTTTATCACCGAGCAAAAACTGCAACCATTTATGGGTGTTTATTTTTTCCATTTTTCTTTGTTCGTGCAATTTCTACGGAGCTTATACGGCTTTTTGTGGGGGCAGAAGGTGAATTGAAATAATATTTGTGCATTTACGGCACCGACGGTTATTTCGGGCGATGCTCTGCACCGTCTATTATGGTGAAGAGTCGGTGTGTTTCGGTAGATTCCCCAACTAGGGAATGAATCATTTGTTAACCCGAGTTTTCAAAATCGAAACAAGATTCGAGGTAGGTGGAGAAGTTTGTCCTATCGGTGAAAATATAGTACACCTTTGAACCTGACTGCCAATTGATTGCTCAGCTTGTAATCTCCTGCCTAGTACCAGTAGGCTTCACTCACTTAAATACGAGCTTGTGAACAAAAAACAACAGCAAAGGAACAGAAATTCCTGTGCTCTGTGCACATGAAGCCACTTGTCCATTTTTCATTTGTGTTCTAAGTGCGCATGAGGCGAACACAAGCATCACTGCTACAGAAGAGAAAGGAAAGGGTAGAGAGGATAGGAGGCAGTGTCACTCTCTGACTAAGCTGGATGGATAAATGGTATTGGCTAAACATTTTCTATCGGGCGATAGCTTGCACCAGCTAGCCTAGAAACATTTACTATGCCCCTCCACTTTAAATTTTGCCTTTATTTCCAATAGTCAAAATCATTTACCTCACAAACATTGTGTTTCATCACACTTCCCTATGCCTTTTCCACCAGTCTTCAACTGTAGACCAAAAAAAAACAACACATCTTTCGCTTCTTAGAATTTCGAGTTATTCGGTGTCGACTTAGTGAGGGAGTATTCTGCAACTAATATTTGCTGAACATTGTAGGCGCGTAGAAGCTTCACTTTCAAGTATAACGTTATCTTTTCACCACACATTACACTAGAACTAACATTGGTCACATTGTGACCAATGTTAGTTGGTCACAATGTGTGCAAGCTGTAAGGAACAGCTTACATAATATGTTTTGTGTAGATCAAAGAGGCAGCTGGTACTTCAGTCAGATGTTTCTTGGTTGTGACTAACTTTATATTCTCTTACCGGCTGATGATCACCGGTGTTCTCTGGTTAAAACTGAGATGTCGACGGCCTATTGACATCATTGATTTTGGTAGCGGTGCTATTCTCAAAAATGAAGTTATAGGCTCTGCTACAAATTTACCCACGTAAGTAACAGCTTTTTAACGATAGCGTTAAGGAGCTCGTATCGCAGAAAAGCCGGCGTCAGTGGTGTTGTGACAAGGAAATCCCGATTGGTCAATAGGGTCACCCCGTCACAGCCACATGACCTCGTGCGGGAAGTTTAAACAACCCGCGACGCTCATGTGATGTCACGCGTGGAATGAAAGCGACTAAAATATGACATCTAATGTGAAATAAAGGTCGCCGCATGTCTCAAATGATTTCACTTCATAAAGCAATTCATTTGCCTTAAAGAAAAAATTTGAAGAATTTTAGGCGGGATTTGACCTCAGGACCCTTCAGTGGTGAGCCAGACACGCTAGTGACTAGGCCATGCAGAGAGACTTGCAGGGCTTGAGAATAGGTGGCAGTTTATGTGCTTAGCTATCGCATTCTACTCTTAAGGCGAAGCTTAAGCGTCCTCCAAGTTTTTCTTCAAAGCATTGCAGCTATTTTATGAGGGTGCAACAATATAAATGCAGAAATTGCGTCAGGCATTGCAATGTTAAAATAGGAAAATCATTAGTCCTGCCCGCCTGTTGCTTGTTTGCAGTACCTAAAAAATTGGCAGCTACTACTGGTTCTTACTTTTATGTATTAACTTAATGGGATTACTCAGGATCCATTGAGAAGTTGTTGTTACCACCAATGGACAGTGTTGTCTGAGATGTCAACCTCAATGTGCCAGACAAGGTCATTTTTCATGCAGTCCAGCAAAATTTGGATGCTCATCCTGAATGAGTTGGTGCAATACTGCATTGAAAATGTCAGCCAACGTCTATAGCTCAGACGAGTTTTCTGGTAGCAATGCGGTTTCATGTTTTGTTTCATGCTTGAGACAAAAGCATGCAGCCTGCAAAAAGACTTGCTCGACAGGACGAGCGCTTGCTTTCTCTACTTTTTTTCGATTATCCCTCTTTTGTGTGCTGCATGCTTTGACCTTTCTAGGCCGGTATTTTGACATTTATTATAATATTGATTGCCTAGTTCTTTCACTTATTGTTTAGACTGTGCCACTACTATTTAAACTTGCTGGAGGTTTTCCTCTCTTTTTACAAGTTAATCCAAGTTGGACCTGTGATTTTGTGCAAGTATACTGACAAATTGCTGTTAATTGGAGGGGCAGTAAACCAGATTTGGTTTTGGAGTCAACTATGTCCCAAACAGTAACTTTGACTTGAAGTCAAGTCCAGATATACACTTATATATATTATATATATATATGCTTTATCAATGACAAAGAGTGCAATAAGTTGCCAGGTTTCCTGTGATGTTTTTGTTTAATTTTGTATTTATAGTAGCTATCTAAATATGCTAACATGTTAAGTAGGGGTGTATGAATACTGCTTGCTATCAAATACTGTAGCGCC
The DNA here is from genome assembly GCA_037355805.1 of Ixodes ricinus. Lineage (NCBI taxonomy): Eukaryota > Metazoa > Arthropoda > Arachnida > Ixodida > Ixodidae > Ixodes > Ixodes ricinus. The sequence goes on along the minus strand of JAZHYW010057145.1, from coordinate 4,448 downwards.
ATCCCTAGCTTCAACTCTGCAAAGAGAGCTCCCTAGCACTGTGAAGGCTATGAATGACTCAGCAATGTTCGATTGGAACCAATCACACACCCCTAATGTTAAGGCTTTGTTATGATAACTTGTTCATAATACTTGCATCCAATAAAATATATACAGCACTGTGGCACAATGAAGTGCATGCACTTTCCATACATCTGGTTTCATTTTCGGTGCTGTGTAGGTGGTATGGCTAATAAATAACAAGACTTGTATTTAAAAAAAAAAAAAGAATTACTAAAATATTACACAATTGTAATGTTGTCTTCTTCCATATACTTTCCTCCCCATCCCCACACCACTCCATGTGAATCTTCCATTGCTAAAAGTAGTGCTGTAAGTCAAGTGATAGGCCCTTCATAACCTCTGTCGCTTTTGCCTTCACAGCATCAGCAGAGTCAAACCTCATTCCTTTCAACCCAGACTTGATCTTGGGGAATAGGAAAAACGTTCAGCCTTTCCACTCTTGTGAAGAAGGAAGACCAGCGGAGCTGAACTCGATACACTACTGCAACGCGCACGTGCCCGTTTCTTCTTGTCCGACACGCCGCCGATCGAGGATACGTCTCCAGCGAACCAGAATCGGTCGCACACGGCGCACGTGACGCCAAACGGGTAATCCACGAACTCCCTTCGGAACCTCGGCGTCGCGCCCAGGAACTGTTCAGCCGGCGTGGAGTGCAGTTGTCGCCGAGCCTCCCGCTTGTGCTTGGCCTCCGTAGCACAATCGTCGTCCGTGGTGTTGACCCGCCTTTACATGGCTGGTTCTGTTCTCGGCGGAGGCTTTTCAGGCGAGCGATGTGCTCTTTTTTAGCAAGGGAATCTGAAGCGCTGGACGCAGTGGAAGTCGAGGCGACAGCGGCTTGGCAGCAATTGCGGACCCATTCGCGCTGCTGCGTACGTTGCCGCTCCTTCCGCAGCCAGTCTTCTTTTTCCGAAAGGGCGCACGGCCGACTTAATTCAAAGTCCAAACCAAAACTGATAAGAGCATAGGAAACAGCGCGCAAAACAGACGAGGACGAAGAAACGCGCGTGACGAGCGCTGCGCTCGTTACGTGTGCTTCTTCTTTGTCGTCGTCCGTTTTTTGTGCTGTTTCCTACGATGAATTCCCACCAACGTGCCCAACTATTTATTGATAGCTGGAAAGGTTGCCGCCATCTACGAGAGACGGCAGCAACCAGACTGGTTGTGTGCTTGCCGCCGTCGCATATAGATGGCGGTAGCTGTCCAGGTTTGTGTCGACAGGCGTTTGATACCGCACATGATCCTGGGGAACCTAGCCCTTAACAGCTCCGCTGTAAAATGTCAGGTGGGGCCAGGTCAGGCGAGTATGGCGGATGCTCCAATACAGTGATGCTGCGTTGAGCCAGGAATACCATGGCCTGAAATGGGGAGGAAAAATTCATTGATCCTTCATGAAGACAATGCCCCAGCACACATGGCCTTGTCAATCATGTTGTTCCTGGCTCAGCATAGCATCAGCGTGTTGGAGCATCCACCTTACTCACCTGACCTTGTCCCATCCGAGTTTTTTCTATTCCCCAAGATAAAGTCTGGGTTGTAAAGAACGAGGTGACTTTGTGGATGCTGCAAATCCAAACGCGACGAATCTCATGAAGGGCTTATCACTTGATGACCTATGCAGCACTGCATTTAGCAATGGAAGATTCGCATGGAGCAGCGTAGGGACAGGGGAGGGGATTACATAAAAGAAGACATTACAATTGCATAATTTTTTAATATATTTTTTTAATGTCATTATTTAGTAGCCACACCTCAGGAGCTGGAAAAAAGAATGACTCGTAATTATATGTCCGATCTTGGCTTATGTATAAGTTTCTTGCAGTACAAATAAAGCATGGTGTGTGCTAAGTTCCCTTTGTGCTCATTCTTTCTTCAGAAGCCAGCTTTTTTAAAATTTGTGAATGCTTTGTGCTTCATAAATGATTACTGTCGGTCAGTTGTTGGGTAATTTTCTGGAAGGCCCTCGAGACCTATTGGCATGGTAAGTTTATGGAAGTTAGTCACTCTTGCCAAATGCGACTAATTGGAACATACATGCTTGTATACATCTAACACTCTCAAAGAACGTCCTTGGCCAAAAAGGACGAGGACAATCCTCGGTTTCCTTTCAATCCATTCCACATCAGTCTCGGGTTTTCAAGAAACCAAGTCGTCGAGTATTCTCGTAAACCAGCCCATTCGATGCGCTGAAGGAACGTGGAATTCACATTTGCTGCTGTAGACGCAGACAGGATGAGAACAGCTGGGAGGAGTTTTTGTTAAACAGCCTCCAGTGCGAGCGTCTACCTTTGAGTGTGCACGCACTGCAAAAGCACAGTGGAAGGCAGTGAGCACATGCTGGAGGTGGGGCATCCGAAAGAGACGCCCTGCTGTTCTCATCTCGTCGGTAATAATTCGGCTTGCCGCCGCCCGCATGTCCTAAGTGCTAGTTGTTCACTTTGCAAATGTCGTACAGAACTGCATTAGATAGGTCGACTGACTCTGGTCACCGTTTGGGTTTTCCAGGAGACGACACGTTCATCGACGTTGTGCGCGACTTCTCTCACATGGCATCCAACAATCCCGAGATACTTCGCCGCCAGCCCAGCAGGCATGCGGAGTGAGAACGTCCCGCTTTGCTTGCCTTCATTTTTAGCACGTTTTACTTTGGAGGCAGAACTCGAGATTCGCCGAGCTTTGCGTCCGTAGCACCACAAAGCTCGCATACCTAAAATAGTTCGCAGCGGGGCGACAACTGGAGATCGTAATTGTTTGCTACCTGTTAGTATTATCTTCCAAATGATCTGTGGTTGAATTTTTACATTTACACTTGCAGTACTGTCGGTTTTCACTCCGCCGGAACGTGGGATGATTGTGCTGCATTATATCCTCGCAGTTGCGAGCGTGGCACCGTTGTTCGTATCACGACGAAGGCCCCTTTGTACGGTAACGGAGCATGTACTTTGGAACAGGCCACAGTTTTTGCCGCCGCCCCAAGTGTTTTAAGGTAAAAAAAAAAAAAAAAAGGGGTCGTTCACGGATTGTTTCTATATAGTTTAGTACAGTGTCCGACCTCTTTCGACTGTCATCTGTCTTAAATCGCAATCGTGACGCTCGAAGCAAAAAAAAGAAAAAGAGGCAAAATTAAGGTTTTTTTATGTGTGTTGTGCTTAGTAAGTCACTCTGATAAAATCTAAGTAAAGAAGCTTTCAAGATCAACAACAAAATGTGCCGAGGGAAACGTTACTAGTGTCATGTTCCAAGTGCCCATTCCCTTTCTTGAGAGCTGCATTTGATTTGAAGTCTGGTCTCCCAAGAGGGGACACGAGCGCGTACGGGTCACCGCAGCGCTCGGAAACTTTTCCTAGGACGAGCTCTAGTTTTAAATGCGGCCAAAGAGAGATTTTGCTCGTGGTTTGACAGAAGGTTGCTGTGATACCTTTGGCTACGGGAACAAACGAGGATACCCGTCTTTTTTTTTTATTGTCACAAGTTTAGTATATTACGACTTATGTACACACAAAATGTGGAAAATGAACATACACATTGCACGTGCCAGTGAGTGTCGAAAATTGCAGTTTGGGGAAGAGAAGACGGAAGGGGCCGTCTCTGTGTACACTGTTGTTTTCTTTTTCCCCAGTGAAAGGAGAAAAACGAAATAAAGGTTCCAGTTACCTTTCGACTCATCAGAGGTGTGCACTCACTGTGTCTCTCCCAAGAAAGCTATCACAGTGGTCACTATATTCCGTTCACCCTAAGCTGACTGTGGTGGGAGCCACGCACTCGCCAAATCAGTCAACCACTTTCCCTTCTGAGAGTGTTATCACATGGTGAAAGATTGACGTAGGAGTGGTTCAACGAGCTCGTAGCTTCCACCAGAGTGTCAGCTTAGTGGAGAACGGAGTATACTACCGCGCATATTCCGTCGACGCCGGAGTCTTTGCCGAGGAAATGCAAAAGAAAAGAAGGCGGCTGTTCTCGGGGGCCGAAGTTCATCACTTCCAGACCTTGACAACCCCGTTTTTGGAAGCGGACACGACGAAGGTCTGGCTTGTTTGTATGACGCCGAGGTCGCTGATGCAGTCGTTGTGGCCTGCCGCGGGCTGCTCGGGGTATCGCCGTGGTTCTTCGGCGCCGGACGTTTTCTTGGAGTAGTTGTTGCGCACTTCTTGGATCACTCTCGTCCCATCGATCAGGCTGGACCTGCATGATGTTGGACGACTGATTCAGAGAATACCCTTCAGAAAGACTACTAAGCGCCAACCAAGTTAACACTTGCTGAGCCGCAGAACACGGCTGGGACGCGAGTCAGATGCGGTGGCAGGACGAAGAGATGAGAAAGGAAACTATAATTGCCGGTAGAGAGGAATCGATACCAGCTGAGAAAACAGAACTGCAGCAACTACGG
>JAZHYW010057143.1:0-13902 GCA_037355805.1 Ixodes ricinus | reverse complement strand
GTGGCTGGGGATGAGAGTACACGAAAAAGGTCTATAGACGAACTCATCTCTGTTACGTCACGGCGCGGTGGTGGCGCGTCGGTCGCACTTCCGGTCTGGGGCTGTGGGCGGAAGGCCCCATCTGAGGCGTGTATTCCTGCGTTGTTTTAAAAGGAACCTGACGAAAACATGCCTTTTCGTCAAACCGCCGCGACTGGGGCTCTGCCAAAAGAGTCGAGAAAGGTTTGAAGATCAGTTTTCATGTTCTCGGTTCGTCCGAGAACATGGATATGTGATAAACCAGCCGCCGCCGGACCACAATTGCTTGGGCGGGAAGCACTTTGGGTTGAATTCACGGATACTTGTGGTCATCAGATTTATTTGTTTTGTTCCAACATGAACGCCGGAAAACCCTCAAGTTGTACGGCCCACCTGCGGACTACGTTCAGTGCGTCTTGAAGTTCGAACGGCCGTCTGGTCGTTCGAACTGTCGTCTGCTCTTTCAAACGCTTCTGCTTGTCGTCTGCTCTTTTAGACGACACCGGCCCGTAGACCAAATGTTGGCCCGGTACTTGCGTTAAGAAGTAAGTGCAGGCCTCAAAAGACTTAAGTTTGAAGGTTGGTAAGCAGGCTCGACGTAAACAGTAGATACAAGGAGATGTTGATTATTGTTACCGGCGGCCATCACCGACTTGTTATGCCTGATTCACTTCGTCCGATTCTGCTTGCGATTTTCAGTATCGACGTCGACCATCTCAGCTGCGGTTCACGCTTTTGCAGCCCGAGCGACGTCGCGACTGAAAATTGCGAGCGAAATCTCATCATGTGAATCAGGCTTTAGCGTACATCCTGCGGCGTCCACGCGGAATGAATCGCCGCATGTGAGATTATTCACGCGAAGTTTTGCGGTGTAACGAGCTTCGTTGATTTAGCTGACGCCGCTCATGTAGTCAGACATTGTCAGGAAGACGGAAAATCAACAATTCGAAAGCGATAAAGGGCAGGGGGACTCACACCGACGCCGATAACATCGCATTTCAATGGTTTGTTTATGGGCGACGGCGAGCTTGTTGCCCACACCCCCATCGCGCATGCGCGGCGCCGGTGGCGTCCGCTAGGGACGCTCCGGGCGCTCCGGTTTGTTTGTAAACATGAGTTGGTGTATAGATTTTTCTGTGTACTCTCGTCCCCAGTCACCTAATTGGCGTATCCGGTATGGGTGACGAAAAATATGGCCGAGGCTACATCCACGCGCGGGGACGTAGCCAGGTCGGGAGGAGATAAGGCTCCATCCACGCAAGAGGTCACGTGACTTATAATATAAAGATATAATTTGTTTTTTTATGCATATTATGCTTTCTTATAAGTATATATAGGATATAATAATAAAGACGTTACATTTTATTGTTGTTTTAAAGTTAAGGGGCGGTGCAACGATTTTATGATTAAAAGAATTTGAATCTTGTCATTTTTCCGTTGTTTATCGTGCCCCGGAGGATAGAGAAAACACTTCTTTCATTAAAAATGTCACGATCCCGCTGCATAATCGCAAAGCAAAAGTCGAGCTTTTTCCCCTACCTGCAGCTCCAAGTGGCAGCCGAAGGAACTACGGCGAAAAGATTACGTGACCTCGCTCGGCTCTAAGCTGCAGCATAACGCCCACTAATGTCAGCGGAGAGAGGGAGAGGAAGCGTCCTCCGAGATAGCACACGGGAAGCTACACGGCACTCCGAATGACGTCACTGGGAGTGCGACCAGGTGTGACCCTGAAGGCTGGGAGTGAGTTGAGGGGTGCCCGAAATGCCAATATTTATCTTTTTTTTACGCAGCAACCAGGACACGCAGGCGAAATCGGTTTTCTGTTCCTTACTTCAGAAGTGTCAGCGGGCAACTTCCACAAATTTTTGACCGAAGTCCGGAAATCGTTGCACCCCCCTTTAATGTGTCACGTGACCTTACACATTTTTAGACAATTTACCAATTTTTTACTGTTTTCTAAGACTAATAGCAAATATCTTGCGTCATAAAAATAGTATCAATAGATATCTTTATAGTTATGTTGTCCAGGAGTCACACACTCCTGTGGGCGGTGTGCGTGCGTGCCATCCGTGCTTGCGGGCGTGCAGCCGAGCAGCTATGTGGTGCGGGCTTGGTCGGCTTGTTGCGGGTGCGGCCTCCGGGCCTTCGCCCATGTGTGCATCGCTGCCGAGGCGAGGCGGTGAGACTTCGTCGTGTGTGTGGTTGGCTTGGTTCTTGGCGTTTTAATTTGAGCTTCTATGCATCGAAGGGGACAAGTGCGAGCCCACCGCTCCGTACGTTTTTGACTTGCGCGCACGCTCGCAGTCCCACAAAAATTGTGAGAGAAGGAAAAACATGCATTAGTCCCAGTAATAACAAACATACTGAGAGCATTCAATCGAGAAAACTGAGTAAAAGATTCCAGAAACAGTTTAATGCATGACAAATGAAACAGTAGCCGATGCACACATGCCACTCGTCCACGAGATCACCGACGAACACGAAGCCCTTCTTGCGGCAGAACTCCTGCAGGAGCCAATTCACGTCTCTGTGCCGATCATTACGCTGACACTCCAACGAAGAGAATCTGTTCTCCCGCCTCGGAAGGAAGGAAGAAAAGGCGATCTGCATCGTCGGATTGCGCTCCAAGATCTGAGCGGCCAGCCGACGGTACTTGTCAACGTACGCGCTGGCACAAACGCTGGTGTTGTTTGTGCCAAAATAGAGCAGGGCGTCAGACACCTTGGGAAGCAAAGCCTCGATCCTAATGCCCCTAAACGCCCGCACTTCGACAGCCACCCGGTTATTCGAGGGGAAATACTGGGACAAGTACTCAAAAACTCGAGGCATATCAGAAGCGCGACCGTGCTAATACACAAAGGGCCAAACTCCTTGACCAAGAAAACAAGGGAAAAAAAAACGCTTCAGAGAAAGTTAAACCCGCTTGCGGAAGACCAGGCAGGAACAGCAGTCCGCGCACGGCAGGAACGCAAGGAGCAGCGGCCGCCGAGCACATGGCAAAACAATGGGAGGCAAGACCGTAGGTTGGTTCCTGCGTGGACGGAGAGAAGACGGGAAGAGAACTGCCTGCGTCCACGCAGGAAGTGACGTAGTTTGCCGGAAGTGACGTAGTGCGTGGATGGAGCCTTATCTCCTCCCGACGTGGCTACGTCCCCGCGCGTGGATGTAGACACTCCCAAAAAAATATTAAAACGTTTCAACCTGGAACCAGTAAAAAAATAAGGGGGAGGCCAAACGATAATGTGTGACGGTTACTCTTATACACCAACTCATGTTTACAAACAAACTGGAGCGCCCCTAGCGGACACCACCGGCGCCGCGCATGCGCGGTGGATGGTGGGCAAGAAGTCCGCCGTCGCCCATAAACAAACCATTGAATTTCGTTGTTGTCGGCGTCGGTGGGAGTCCCCGTGCTCTTTTTCGCGTTGGAATTGTTGATTTTACGTCCTCCTAACAATGTCTGACTACTTGAGCGGCTTCAGCAAAATTAACGGGGCAAAACTTTGCGTGAATAATGTGACGTGCGGCGATTAATTTCACGTGGATGCCGCAGAATGGGCGCTAAGGCCTGACTCCAACGATGAGATTCTACTCGCTATTTTCAGTCGCGACGTCGCTCTGGCTGCAAAAGTGTGGACCGTAGCTGAGATGGTGGACGTCGATACGGAAAACCGCAAGTAGAATCGGGCATTACAAGTCGGTGATGGCACTGATAACAACATAGAGGATAACAATGACCAACATATCCTTGTATCTATTGTTTACACTTAGCCTACTTACCCTAACCAACCTTCAAAAGTGTTTTGAGGCCTGCACTTAGTTCTTATCGCAATTACCGGGTTGACCGCACTTAGTTCTTATCGCAATTACCGGGTTGAACGAGCTGACCGCAAAAAGCAGACAAGTTTGAAAGAGCAGACGACAGTTCGAACGCATCCGCAATGGAGTGCGGGCAAGAAGCACCGCGTCCCGCGTCAACAAACCATTGGAATGTCACGTTGTCGGCGTCTGTGTGAGTCTGCATACTCTTTTTCGCGTTGGAATTGTCGATTCTACGTCCTCATAGCAATGTCTTACCACTTTAATCGCTTGAGCGAAATTACCAAGGCTCGTTACGCTGCTAAACTTTGAGTAAATAATTTGACGTGCGGCGATTCATTCGCATGAACGCCGCAGAATGGATGCCAAAACCATCATGAGATTCTTCTAGCTATTTTCGGTCGCGACGTCGCTCGTGCTGCAAAAGTGTAGACGGTAGCGGCGATGATCGACGTCGATACTGAAAATCGGAAGCGGGAACAGACCAAGCGTAACAAGTCGGTGATCGCCACTGGTACCAATGATCAACATCTTGTATCTACTGTTTCCACCGAGCCTACTTAAGTCTTTTGAGGCCTGCAATTACTTTCTTGCAATCACCGGGTCAAAGTTTGGTCTATGGGCCGCTTTTGTTTGAACGAGCAGACGACAAAAAGCAGACAAGTTTGACAGAGCAGACGAAAGCTCGAACGATCAGGCGGCCGCGTGAATTTGAAGACGCACTGAACCCGTGGGTGGTCCGGACAACTTGGCGGTTTTCTCTCGTTCATGTTGGAACAAAACAAATACATCTGGCGACCACAAAGTGTTGCCCGCACAAGCAATCGTAGTTCGACAGCGTCTGGTTTGCCCTTTTCACGGCTACTATCCACGTTCTCGGACGAACGGAGGGGGCAGAAACACATGAAAACTGATCTTCAAACCTTTCCGGACTCTCTTGGTACAGCCCCCGTCGCAGCATTTTGACGAGAAGGCAGGTTTTTTGTCTGATTTCTTCTAAAAGAACACAGGAATGCGTGTCTCGCACGGCGACTTCTGCCCACCGCCCCAGACCGGAAGTGCGCCCGACGCGCCACCACCGCGGCGTGACGTAGGAGAGTTGAGTTCGTGTATATCCTAAGTGTCTTCTACTGACGTGGCGGCTGCAAAACAATGTTTTCGCCCATACTAGAAGTGACGACAATTCAAGATGGCGGCGCTCTTGGAGAAAGGGTCTATACTATCCACACTTTCGCGTCCTCCTCACGCCTCCTACCGCAAGCGTGGCCCACGAACCACGTGACTTCTCGATCGAGCAGTTGGAAACACTCACACACGTAGACACACTACTGAAGAGGGGGTCACCCTCATCGCCGACGCCCGCTCGACGAAAATAAGCTCCCCAATGAAACCTATTAAATGAACTTCGATTCAGCTTTCTTTAGAAAAAAGACGCGCGAGAACGCAAGCTGAGATACGAAAAGCCCGTTCGAACGCTTGCGTTCGCTTACGACCGAGTTCTCGTGGATCGCTAAGGACGAGTGAGCAGACTTGCACGCTGGCGCCATCTATGAGGTGACCCTGGAAAGTACTTGTGCGTACCCTCTCTCCAGCCTGCAGGTTTATCATTTCCCAGTTGCCTCTAGGCTGCGCGTGCAGCATGTATCGTGGGCCACGCGTTCCGCTGTTCGCAAAACATTCGTACCCGATAGTACGTACAATTTATGAGAAATGATCGATTAAAACATTGCCATAAGCTTTTAAAGCCAAGAAAGAAGTAATGATGGGCGAAAAAAAACATCAACGAAGAAATGAACGGTAATGTTAAGTGTTTCATGGTTACCCGGTAGGTGGCGCTTGTGTGTTCTCTCGTTTGTAAGATATCCTAAGAGGTTTCCTTCAGGCATTCCGCCGTAAGCAGCCGCAAGTGTACGGGAACCAGCCTTGACAATGCGAACGATTTTGATTTCAGGACTATAATAACGAAACCTACGTAGGACTAGACTTTTGGAATAACACGACGCCTGTGCTGGACCAAGGAGGCCATTACTCAACGAGGTTGTTTACGAAAAGGGCCGTTTCACTAATCGAGGACTCACGATAAAGCCAAGGTAAGTGTCACATTATTTGCGGACCTTTAACGGCTTTTCCACAAGGGCGCAGCCATCTTGAATGTCGTCACTTCTGGTATGAATTAAAACATCCTTTTGATCTATCCACGCCGCTAAAAGACAGTTCACGAAAAAAAAAAGGCGTGAATGCCACACATTCTTGTTTTCTTCACCTATATATTCTCGCAAATTCCAGGTTGAAATGTTTTATTCTTTTTCTGTTCCGCATATCAGATACGGAACTCACATAACTAAAAACAAAAGAAAACGAAAAAAAGTATTGAAAAATTAAATTATGCAAGATGCCATAAATTGTGATTCTCTGAAATTTTCAATGGGACAATGGCGGTCGACGGAGTTCTCGATTACGTGGAGCTGGATGGTGCCAGTTAGCCATGAATCGTGTCTTGAAATATTACTTGCTACTTCAAAACTTAAACGTCGCTCGTGCGAAAAAAAAAAAAAAAGCTTACGGGACGCTGCGGTGCCCGGCGTCACAGCTGAGAATTCGAAGGCCTAATGGCACCATGTGAATCGGGCTTTACCAAAACGGAGAGCAAATCCAGGGGTCCTCACGGATTAAAGCCTCTTGAGCAAATCCAGGGCTCCCGGTCGGCTCATCTAAACGTCACTCTCTTTCGCAAGCAAGACAGGACCCAGTGAACCTTCTCTGTGCTACCTTTACCTGTGATAAAGGCTGGCTCGTGGCAGTAAACCGAACAGCGTGGACGCGATCGTACCGGGGGCCGTTAGCAAAGCAAATCTCCGATGCGGCATTCCTTACATGCGTGAAAACCGTACGCCTCCTCTCATACTGACAAAGCCTGGCAGATCTACACGAGAAGCGGCCGCCGAAATTGAAAAGGTAGAGCGGCAGGCAGCGGATTGGGGAGGGGGGAGGGGAAGGAGAGCCACGTGACGGGCGCCCCTCTGCGGCGAGACTCCGAACAGACTTCTTCCGAGCGATGGAATGTCCGCTCGTGCTCCTGGCGTTCCTCGCGCTGCCGCCTGTTTTCCCGCCGGGTTTGAAAACCATGTTTCGGGCCTTCGCCGCGGCAGACCAGGTTCCCCGAGAAATGCTCTACATGTGCTACCAGGTCCTCGCGCTTCCTAATCTGCGACCGGGCACTCTATGGCTACGTCGTCGAACTGCCAGGTTTTGTGAGTATAGAGGAGGCTATGGTGAAACACTGGTGGCTGTTTACTCAGGCGTCGAGATCTGTCTCCTCGCCCCGCCCCCCCTCCCCCTCTTCTTTTCTCTACAGCGGAAATAAAACGATACGTGCGTTTGTCGAAAAAAAAAGAAAAGAAAACCGCGCTGTGTGTGTTTAGTTGCCGACGGGCGCGTATTTGTAACGTGCTCGAAAAGGGCCAAATAAGGCCCCGGATTCACCCCATGATTTTGCCCCGTGATGAGACATGTATATGCGACCTATATCTATATGCTTTTTCAGCATTCGCCGACTTGGTCCTACCCTCGAGCGCGGCCCAGTTCGAGGTCTCTCGACAGTGGGACGTAAAGCACGTCTCGGCCCAGGCCAGTGCAGACCTCATTCGTCCCGTTAAATTTGGCGGACGATATTTACGCGTTAAGATGGCAATTTGGGCTAGTTGGTTCATGATCGAGGATAGGCGCCGAAAAAACAAGGACAAGAAGAGACGTAAACACTGGCGCACTCGCAACTAACATTTATTGAAAAAACTAATCCCTTATATAGCCGTGAGAAAAACCCTTCGTCACGACTAGGCACGGTGTAGACCCCTTTCCAGAAATTCAAATTCCTTTGTCGATAAGGTAATTGACGTGTCACTTGTGCACATCTTCCCCTTTGCTTTGATTTCAAAGGCTTCGTGGAGCTCCCTGGATATCTTATCTGGGTATCTGGCCAGAAATGTTGTGTCTTTAAATGACGGGGAGCAGGGGCAGCGGTTGCAGTGTGTTGCCAGATGTCCAGATGGGGTTGCTCGTGTGGCCGCGTCATGTTCACGTGCGCGATCGTTGAAGCATCGGCCAGTCTGACCGATGTATACTGACCCGCATGACATTGGAATTTGGTAAACAACTCCCGTTGTGCACTCTGTGTATTTGTTGCGGTGTTTAGTTTTGCATTTGTCTGCAGCATCAGCGGAAAAATTGATTTTTCGGCACAGTCTTGACAGCTTATTAGGTGCCGAGAAAACTACTGGTACGTCGTAACGGTCAGCTACCTTTTTAAGGTTGTGGGTAATGGCGTGCATGTACGGAATGACAACTGGTCTGACTGTGCTTTTTTCCCGAGGTTTTCTTTGTATGCCTTTTATCTTCTTGATTAGGCTTTCCGCCACCTCCACCAGAACACTTGGCGGGAAACCAGCCCTCTGCAGGCGCGCTGCCTGTTTCTTGAAGCTTTCTCGCGCAGTGTGCTCACATGATTTTTTAATGGACGCCTCAAGACACATTGAAGCAATCCCTCGTTTGACAACCTTGGAATGGGCTGAGCTGTATGGGAGAATGCCCTTCTTGGAGCGCGGCTCGTACGTCCAGCATATGTGATCCCCCTGAGGCTCAGTCTAAGATCTAAAAACTGCAACTCGCCATTTTTTGCCTCTTCATGCGTGAACTTCAGGCCTTCACCACAAGACTTAAACATATCTAGTATTAATTGGATTTCACCGCTAGCCCCTGTAGTCGTCTTGCTAAGAACTAGAAAGTCATCCACATATCTGAAGACTTTAAAACTTCCCTGTTCTCGTAGTTTGTCATAGACGTTTCTCCCGCACCTACTTAGAAAAATATTGCACAGTATGGGTGCCACGCGCGAGCCAATGCAGATTCCCTTTTTTTGCACGAACAGTTCCCCTTCAAAAGACACAAAAGTATTCTTTAAGTAAAAGGTTAAAAGTGCCAGTGTTTACGTCTCCTCTTGTCCTCGTTTTTTCGGTGCCTATCCTCGATATTCACGCGGCACATCCATGTCACGTGACGCCATGACATCTCGTGATACTCTGACGTCACGCGTCACCATGATGTCACGCGAAAATAAATTCCGCTGAATGTAGTGGAGAAATTCTCCTCTAAATTTAGAGCAGCTTTTACTCGCTAGATTTAGCGGGTCGCGGCGTACACGAAACAGTCGCGGGATCCGTCGCGCAGCGAAAGTTTCGAGATCTTTGTCTGAGGACGCAGTCGGCTAGTTTTTTTTTTCTTCTTCTTCTCGTTTCATTTTTCAGCCTCTCTTCTTGTACATGGCACATCAGGCCGTCATATCGGTGACTACACCGTTGGATTTAAAGCTCCCGCGTCCTCGGTGGCACACTTCCCCTACATACACGACTTGAACAGGTCCATACATGCCGGTAAATATTTGGATTTTATTAATATCGCATGGATTCGTACGCAACCCGTTACTTGTGCCTAGTTACTTATTTTGGTAAGAAGGTAATGACCTACTTAAATACAGGAACGTGTGGGGTATTGTTGCGTTTTGATGAGGTAATGGTTGGTGGTATTTACTTTCATCTGGATGGGTACGCGCAGTACACAAGTGCCCAGCTATTGTTCATGATGCGGGCTGTACCGTGCCAGCTTGCTGGGACATTCTGTGGAATAACAAAGTTTTCAATTAAAAATTAAATTTATGACAGATCTGCGTTCTAGATACCCAGTCAATTACAGTCCTCGGGAGCATTACGATCTTTTGTCAAGGAAAGCGGAGACTGATAATCTTGTGAATGTGGCCCGTAGGATTTGATGCAAAAAATTGGTAGGGTCATGGGAATAAAATCTACGAGCGTCCGAAAGCTTGATCACTATTTATCGATATTTTATGACTGTCATCTTAAAATGTTCAGGGAACATTGCATGTTTGTTGTTCAGTTGGAATTGTCATTTTAGTGCTTGCCTCGGGGTGTTGATGGCCAAGAAGACTGAAGATGGCAATCTGGACAGCGAGGAAACGCTATAAGTAGACTGGAAAATAAAATAAAAATAAAAAGATGTCGAGTAGGTATGCCAGTATAGCCTTAGTTTTATTCCCGAACGAAAGCGTTAAAAAGCGAGAAAATGTTAACGACAACCAATATCGGAAGCGGATACCGCTTCATAAAAACGTCACAGTCAGTGTAAGAATACTTATAAAGCGTTTTTTTACTCGGCTGACGTATCGCGTTTCTTTCAAACGTTGTATCGGGTAACGCGTACTTCTTTACTTTTTGAGTGATTAACGAGTAGCGGCCTTTAGGTACCCTATTTCAGTAGGCGCGAGATTTCTCACAACCTTAATTAAGGCGGGTGGCCAAAAGTGCTCGGTGGCAGTACGACCTTGACGCACGAATTTCTGGATTAGCTGTATTAGTGAACACGTCTTCTCCAAGAAAGTCGCGTACGTAGGACAAACGTTTGAACGGCGGTAGAGAGCTTGATTGGCACGAGCGCTTCGGGGAAGAGACTTCCCTTTTCTCAAGGAAAGCTCTCTTCCCTAAAACGTCGTGTAATCATTCACTCTCGCTGCTGCTCGCGCATTTTTCTGCGTTTACGAATTACGAGCCGTAGGAGTAGTTGCACTGACGTTTGTCAGCTGGCCGATGGCATGAAGAATTATAGGAGAAAGAGGTGAAATGTGTGTGAGGTGTTGTCTAGAAAATTCTTTTTGATCAGGAAGCGTAAGTTAAACAAGAACAGAAAGAATAAACACCAGGACGGATAAGCAACTGAAAGAGGTGCTGTTTTGTCCGTCCCTATGTTTATTCTTTCGTTCTTGTTTAACTCACTCAACGCGCTCACGTCGAGCTAAGCTAATGTTATTATACACTGGTTTTTTTAAGCTTACAATTTGTTTTTTTAAAAAAAGTGTGAAAGCTTAAGCACTTAGCGGTTTGTGCAGGTGAGTTACACGACCAGTAAGACATAGTATAGGGGCTTAGTCATGTGTGCGAAGTCAGTCGCATAATTAATTAATATTCACACTTTTTAATTAGTGAGAGAAGACATATGGGTCCAATTAGAAGCTTACTCAGCGTCACCATAAACTTCGAAATCAACTCTTTTCAAGACGGTTTCAGGCTCGAGAGGAAAAGTCTGGGGTGCACATCATCACTCGATACAGCAGGCGCAAAGCTGTAGTGTGCGGAACGCGGATGATTAGATTATCATCACGATTTCAAGGCTGCTGCCGGCTTAGGCCTACTTGCACGAGAGGCAACTTTTGGTGTGCCCCCTGCTTCTCCGGCCGAGCTTCAGCTTTGCTCAAAAGATTGTTGAAACATTTGTAGCGATGACGCCCAGTGCGCTTCCGGTTGGAACCATTATACTTACCTAAGCTAAAAAAAGCTCGATAGCGAATTTTAGCTTATTTGCTGCGACTTATGGCAAGGTTAGCCACCCACATAATGTTTTACCTGGCCATATACTCACCTGCACCAAACCGGGCGTGCTTGGTAACATTCACGTGCGCACGTAAAACAAATTCGTAAACCATCGTGTACAATATTCCTGCATAATGGAGACAAAACGACTGCATTAATCGCTTTCTTGAGTAAGCATAGACGCATAGAACAACAAGTACCCCATTGAGAAGTGCGCCAAGCATAAATATTATTGGAACACTCGCAGTACCGTTCTGGGTTCAAGCTCAGTGTCGTTGGCAGAGGAGCATCACAAATCCATGAACAAAGGGCCGCTCTTACGATAGTAAAATCCATGAAAATGTTGTCAACATGCCTTCTTTAGGTTTGAGTCCAGAATTGCGAATGTACCATGAAGTATGAGATGGCACTGAAGACACATCATGTAACATCGGCCAATTTCTATGTGAAGCTCTGTAACATTTGGTACTGCGAAGGCGACCGGGGTGTGCAACAGTCATACAGCATCAAAGAAAGCCGACACCAGAAAGCGTTAAGTCTAAGCTTGTTCAAACATAATCTTCAGTCCTAGCGGAATCTCGAGTTCACCACATTTAAATTGCGCGTAAAGAGTTCACTTCTTCAGTAAAATATTAAAAACATGTAGCCAACTCGGCTAAACAGGAAAGCGACGCACACTAAATCTAAATCGTCACATAGCGACAGAGGGTCGCCAGCACTTCAACCAGTGGCATCCAGACAGGCAACGCTCTCCGGAACCTCAATACCTCTATTTCAGGTAGCACATGCTTCTAACAAAATACCGCATGCGGAAGACGAACATCAATATCTGCGTTGCCCGATGCCGCAATGTGCAAACCGCCATGAAAACTCCAGAGCTTACACGAGCATAAACGTGATCAGCCAGGAAACAGTGTCTCGGCATTCCAGAAAACAAATACTCGATGCCAAAGGTATTTGAGGGGAGATCCTTTTTCACCGACTGAGCTGCCCAGGGATCGAGCGTTCGGGACACCGCAAAAATCGATCTCTTTAGCGCGGGAACAGCGCCTCTCTGGACTACCTGTAGCCTGTCCGAAAGGAGAGGGCTTTGCAGGTTGCATCGTTAACACGCCTTTCTCTTCTTACCTCGGCGAGATTCCACACAATGCGTAATTACCAGTCTTTTGATAATAATAATCACGGGAGAAGGGAAACTGGGAACAAAGGACAAGCGCAAACCTCCAAACACAGCTGTGACTGGTGCGCGAGCTGGAAAAATCCGCCTGGTCCTGCAGTATCGAACCAGGGACCTCCCATTTTCAGTGGATGTTTTCGCCTCTACCACCTGGGCTAACCAGAGGTGGATGTCAGTAGAGCCAAACGAGTTTTATCAGCTGCTACCAGTCTAACAATCCAACTAGGGCGAGAGGCCTGCGTTTGAAGATTATGATGATAATACAATAACTGCAAGGGGCAAGCGGAGCTGGACAAGGATGACGATAACGGATAATCCCTGGAGAAGAGACACAAGAGGGGCCAAAGGACAAACGCAAATCTCCAAACACAGCTGGACGTCTGACGCCTGACCGAAAAAATCCGCCTGGTTCTGGTATCGAACCGGGGACCTCCACAGTTCCAGAGGAGCGCTCTAGCAATTAAGCTAACACGAGGTTAGACGTCAGTAGAGGCAAGCGCGTTTTATTAGCGGCCACCAGAATCTCAACACCGACAAGGTTGAACGGCCTGTATTTTAAGATTGTTATGATAATTTATTTAATGCGAAGTTGCAAGCGAGCTGGAGAAGAGAATGATGATAACAATCCATAGAAAAGGGAACAAGGGGGACAAAGGACAAACACAAATCTCCAAACACAACTGGGTGACTGGTGTGCGACCGATAAAATCCGCCTGGTCCTGGTATCGAACAAAGGACCTCTCCATTTCTAGTGGGGCACAGTACCGACTGAGCGGACCAGGAATTAGAAGCGAGTACAGCAAACAGGGTTTTATCAAAGGGCTGCCGCCAGTCTAACCCACAAACAAGGGTGAACGGCCTGCATTTTAAGTTTATAGATAATGCGAACCAGCGCAAAGGTGCGAACGAGCGCTGAACAAGAATGATGATAATAATCCCCGCAGGAGGGGGAACACGGGGGACAAATGACACACGAATACCCCACCCTCGAAGGGTTGTAGCAGGTGCGCGCAGCGGTCACCCCTGGTTCGATACCAGGACCGGTGGATTTTTCCCGTAACGCACTCAGTTACTTCTAACTGTGTTTGGAGATTTGTGGTTTGCCTCTTTGCTTTCCAACTGTTCCTCTTCTCCAGGGATTATTATCGTCATTTACTGGTCCGGCTCGTTTGCCCCTTTGCATTAATTGCAATATTATCAAGACTCCTAAAATGCAGGCTGTTCGCCCTTGTTGGTGTTAGGCTGGTGGAGGCCGAATAAAAACCGTTTGTCTCTACTGACGCCTAATTCCTGGTTGGCCATAGCCCAACCAGGAATTAGGCGCCGGCAGAGACAAACGGTTACAGTCAGCCGCCACCAGGCGTCTAACACCAACATGGGCGCTGGAACGGCCTGTGCATCGACCCAAAGACCTCTCCATTTCCAGTGAGTGCCTCGCCAACAGCCAAAGACCTC
>JAZHYW010057142.1:0-11862 GCA_037355805.1 Ixodes ricinus | reverse complement strand
CCGCGCACAGTTGGACTCTGCGCTTGTCATACCTTCAGACGGACATTACGAAAACCCAGAGCCAGAGCAGGCTCATTACGCGCCAGAAGCAAATTCACTGTTTCAAGATGACGTTTCA
Source organism: Ixodes ricinus (assembly GCA_037355805.1). Taxonomy (NCBI): domain Eukaryota; kingdom Metazoa; phylum Arthropoda; class Arachnida; order Ixodida; family Ixodidae; genus Ixodes; species Ixodes ricinus. Next base: position 11,744 of record JAZHYW010057142.1, on the reverse strand, counting down.
TGGTGCCATGAAGACGGCGTTGAATCGCCAATGCACTCGCGATGCCGCTCCCGAATAGTGCCAGATATAACCGCGCGGCTTTGCATTTCCATTATTCTTTTACTCATCCGCCATTTTGTTTACCCAGACACAAATTCTAACGAACTCATTGGTTGATCGTGGTCGGACCACACCACGCGACAAAACAAACGCTGTCGCGTGACAGAACGGCTGTTACGGTCGGCATCACAGGCACGAGTCGAAGACCCATCAACAAAAACAAAGTAACAGCGAATAAAGAAACAGGTCAGGAAGGCAGCCGTTGCAGTTCGGCAGTTTCAACATTGACGTCGTTCCTGATGAGGAGGGAGTCTGCCGCACTGCATTGCCCAGTATCCCCTGTCTCTCAACTCATGTTGATCTCTTCCGAAGCCGACTAAGTTAAATTACCGAACAACGCGTCGGAAACGAAGTAGAAGGAGCGTCAGAATTGACGTGGCAGAAAAGAAAAGAAATAACGAATCAATAATACGTAAATGCAGCAAGGCGACCGTTATACCCGCACCAGGAGGGACCGCGACGCCACCGACGACCGTTAGGCTATTTATTTTGTTTCCATAGATTTTTTATCGTGACGACTACTCCACTGTGTCGACGTTGCCCCAGCGGAGATCCGGCAGTTTTTAATAATAATTATTACTGTCGTTTTAGCGGCATTCTTTTATGCTAGCTTCGTTCCTGACGCCATAAAAATATTCCTTCTGTTTAGATTATAGGCGCGAAAACTCCACACCGACTAGGGCCTGAGCAACAACTCTGCATTACTTCAGGCCCTCAGTCCGTGTGATGTTTCGCGCCAACAATCTAAAAAGAAGAAGAATGGCATATACACACATCACACGCGCACGCACTCAAAGTTGGTCCATAAGTCCAGTGTCCCCGACGTGTTTTTTTAGCGCTTTCAAAACGATACACTGATACCACCAAGCGTTCTCCGCCCAGGAAGTTTTGGTGACATTAAATAGTCTACTTGTTGTCTCCCTTACTCCGTCCCTGTCTTGCGGCGCATTTTCTCAAAAGTGGTTTATGGTCAAGCAGTTGCAGCGTTCTTCTCGTGTCTTCTCGTTGGGTGCTGTATTTCACGCATGCACACAAAAGATGCTAATAATGGAGCTAAATAATCGTACTAATGAATTATTGGACTAATTTTATTGGACTTAATGTATCCACAAACCAATCCGATCATGAACTAAACTTTTTTTATTTTCTTATACGTGGTGCTAAGTATTCTCGCCCCATATTTTTATGGCGTCAGGAACGAAGCAGCATAAAAAGAATGCCCTTCAAACGACAGTAATAATTATTATTAAAAACTGCCGGATCTCCGCTGGAGACGTCGACGCACAGTGGAGTAGTCGTCACGATAAAAAATCTAAGGAAACAAAATAAATAGCCTAACGGTCGTCGGTGGCGTCATGAGTCCTCACCGAGTGCGGAGTATAACGGTCTTGGCATACGGTACGTATTGTGCATTCGTTATTTTCTTTTCTTTTCTACCACGTCGAATTCTGACGCCAAGACTCCCTACCTCCTCCGTTCCGACGCGTTGTTTGTTATTAATTTAACAAATCAGCTTCAAATAAAGATCGTGGCACCCTGTAAAGTTAAAAAAAAGAAAAAAGAAAAACAAAAGGGAGATTTTGAGCAGCCAGTGCGGCCAGAGTAGCACGGCCGCTCCTCCTCTCATCAAAGAAGACGGCGTCCGTGTTGCCGAAACTCCAACGGCTCCCTTCTATTTTTTGTTTTCTTTATTCACTTTGTTACTTTATTTTGTTGTTGGGTTCGACTGTTCTCTTCTAACGATGCCGACCGTGGCAACCGTTCTGGTCACACGATTGGCGTTTGTTTTGTCACGCGATGATGTGGTCCGACCGATCAACCAATGAGTTCGTTAGAATTGTGTCACGAGGTATAAAATGGCGGATGAAATAAAAATAATAAATGCAAAGAAGCGCGCAGTTTTCACTCGGCGCTTTATTCTTCCAGAGGCGAGCATCGCAGTGCCATGGCGTTCAACTTGTGCCGTCTTCATGACGCCATGAAAGATCATCTTGAAGCAATTAATTTGCTTCAGCGCATGGGCCTGCTCCTGGCTCCTGGGTTTTCGTGTGTGTCCAGAATGCGAAGCTGCGATGACAAGCTGCAAGTCCGCGATAGATCTGCGGATCGCTACACGTGCGGGTGCGGTGTGTGGATGACTCGTGCGGTGTACAAGAGGAAGCCGGTCAAAGTTCAGTGCCGGGGCCACGTCTCGGTACGGAGCGGTTCCTTTTTCGAAGGATCGCACCTGACGCTTCTCCAACTCATGAAAATCATCCTCCGGTGCCAGAACCTACCGTGCGCCGTCATTCAGTGGGAGACTGATATCGCAAGTAAGACAATAACTGATTGGGCGAGCTTTTGTCGGGAGGTTGTGGTAAAAGCCGTTTTTAAGCATTCAGGCATGATTGGTGGCGAAGGCGTGACTGTAGAACTAGACGAGAGTATGTTCGGGCGGCGAAAGTACCATCGCGGGTATTTAAGGCCTGGCCAGTGGGTTTTCGGCGGTGTGGAGCGTGGCAGCGGGTGCTGCTTTCTTGTTCCCGTGGAGACCCGTGACGCTAAAAACCCTGCTAGGGCTAATAGCCAAGTGGGTCCGCCCTGGAACAAGAATAATCACTGATTGTTGGGCTGGCTATCGCAAGCTTGCAGATGACGCTCGCTTCACGCACCTCACCGTTAACCACAAGCTGCACTTTGTCGACCCGAACACTGGTGCGCACACCAATACGGTGGAGGGCACCTGGGCCCACGTCAAAAACTGTCTTCCATCTGGACGGCGCGAGAGCCACCATTTCACTGGTCACCTTGCAAAGTTCATGTTTTGGAGGAGAGAGAAGGCGCGCGGAAACACTGATAGATTCCAGTCGTTCGTCGCCGCGGCCGCCAAAATCTACAGCCCCGACGCAGACAGGGACCTTCCCTATAGTGCGGAGGATGAGGATTCTGACGGCCCCGGTGACTTCGAGTGATCCGCTGCGCTGAGCCCGTCGCCCGCCTGCGTGCATAAAGACGACTTATGCGCCAACCGCTCGTCAAGTGCTCGTTACGTCAGTTATAGGTTCTGGTAGCGGTCTAAACGGCCCTTTTCAGGGCCCCCATATTTTGCAAACGGAGCTGTGTTCTGTACGCGGCACCCCGTGTCTCTGTAAAAAGTTCACAGGAAAGATCCAGCAAAGGTATGTGGTCCCCAACTTGGATATCGCGTGTTATGATTCAAATAAAAATTGTTCTTGCTTATTTCGCGCCTTTGATCCCAATAAATGCCGCCGTTGTAGTCGTCTCGCGGTGCTGTTGCTCGCCTATTCGCCGTCGGCGTGCCTCAGCGTCGTCGTCTTTGCTAGCGGCGCATCGGCGAAAGCAGCCTTTGATCCCAATAAATGCCGCCGTTGTAGTCGTCTCGCGGTGCTGTTGCTCGCCTATTCGCCGTCGGCGTGTCTCAGCTTCGTCGTCTTTGCTTGCGGCGCGGCGGCGGAGGCGGTTGATCTGACATACCGCGTTCGGCTTTGGCTAGCAGACGGCGTTCGTAAAATGGCGTCAGCTGTTGCTGGCTTCACGCGGCGGTAGCGTGCGTGCTTCCATTCATTCGGCGTTCGTTGCCATGGTGACGGCGAGGAACGCAGACGAACTTCATGTTGCGGAAGAACGCTGCGGCGCAGCGATACCAGGTGCGTTCTAAGGCCCTTCCCGCATGCTTTTCAATGGGCGGAAGGCGAACAAAAAGAGTTCGAAATAAGGACTTAACGCAGAAGGCTGCATTTCTCCAGCGCCTCATAATTTGACGAGCCTTGCACGAAAAGCATGTTTTTTTGGCCATCCCGCGTCCTGTTTTTTTTATCCGTAACATGGGTCTAAAGTATCAAACTGCCAAGTATTTTTGATAGGGCAAAAGTAGGGAAAAGAGAGCGTAGAACGTCTATGACGCGTTTTTACGTCGTGGCAGGCATCGTGTAAACTTCCAACCACTTAGAGTACGCATCGACCATGACTCCGCAGATGCGGAAACGTTTCGCCACCCACAGAGTGAAGAGTGGATCGTTTTCAGTTACAGTTCATGATGGCGCTGGACTCGAGGAAGCCTTCGACTCTTTCCACAAAGTTAGCTGATGTGCCAGCACTTTTGTCGAAAGTGGTAAGTGTTCGAAACGTCGACAACGTCGGTAGCCACGTGCTGTGCTTGACCGTGGACGCTTACCATTCGCTGAGAAGAAACTTGCTTGTTCGTCTGCCACGATTTGTCCGATATCAGGTCATCACCGCTACTCCATCTCCTGACAAAACAGGTCGTCATTGTCCGCATGTCCATAGTTAGCAATCACGTGAACTTATAAATTCCCATACGCTCATAACTTGCCGTCGCTAAACGCCGTTCATTCATTGCGTGTTCATTGCAAATAAACGTCTTCCTATTTATTCTGATGGTTTTCATCATACTCCTCCGAAGCTGTACTTACAACATTATATCGGTACTTTCGAAAATATTGCAACGGCGTTTGTTTTCTGGGAACTATAATGTAACAACCTTTACAAAATCTTCCGGATCCCATGAAACACAATATTTCGTTATGTCACTTTTCGGTCGTCATTATAATGGTGAGGTAAGTACCGTAAATTGCGAAGCAGTTTACTTGACGTCCGCTTCCACTGATGTCTTGGAAGATTGAGTCTACTGAGCGTGCATCCCTGCAGAAGTTTTCATTGAAAGAGTATTGACACGTCAATCAACAATTGATTCCTTCTTGGTAAGATTTATTGCGAAAGCCCGTGACAACCGCTGAACCGCATCTCCCTATATCAGAGAACAATTTATACAAAGCCTGAAATTCTCGCATACATTCGTTTGCTGGGCCACGCTATTGAGCCAGCTGAGCACAGCTGGCAGCGGCGCGAGCAAGGCCACGAGGGGAACGTGATGGTGCTCGAGCCATCCCACCGTGAACCAATGTTTCGGCCACCCCACGGGTGCGTGTCGCCATCTATTGGTTGAACTAACGCCTTGTTCAAGATGGCCGCCGTGGGACCGCAGCCTTAAGCGTACCTTGGAATTTCTGGTGCGCGTTTGTTTATTCTGTCGGTGGGTTGACAGCTGCCGCATGTATATGAGCGCGTGCTTCACCACGTTTGTCCGCGTGTGTGTACCGGTGCGGCGGTGTATGGTTTGTTCCTTTTGTCTATAGTTCGCTTTATTTACAGTATCTTGGTGCATGCTCGCTCGTTATAATGCTTTACGTTTGCTTCCGTCTCACTCTCTTCGTTCGTAAGTTTAAATATTTTTTTTAAACATCACCTTAAAAGGAAAAAAGAAATCGCTCTAAAGCTAAAATAATTTATTTTTGTTGTCGAAAAAAAAAAAGTTAAATTATAAGCATATGTCATATTTGTAATTAATAAGAAATACATAAATATTTAGTTGCGAACTTTTCTTCAGTGTGGTGTCAGAGATTGTATTCCATATTGCCGTCTCGTTGTGTTCGCATCGCAAAGAGGAAGCATTCGCTTTCGTTGACGATTCTTCGAAATAGCGGGAACGTTTCTGCGCCAGTTCCTTCCTCAGTCGAATATACGATATTTGTTAATAGGGACTTTTACCGAACCGTTACCGTGTTCCACGTATCGTTACCGGTGCCTTTGAAGCTTGTTTTTAAGCCCGCGCCCCGCGGTCACGGTATTATCACCCGGGCGCGCGCTTTTGGTTCTCAAGTTATGGACCGTGGAAGCGGCCAAGGTGGAAACTGACGTTTTTCCATGCTTATCGGAGGTGCCATATTTCACTCCATCCCTTTTTACCTACTTTAATTGACGCTACATCAATATACACTTTTAGGAGGAACACTCTGATGATATAGGCTTTTTTCATCCTAATTACGCGTCTACCGGTCACAACATTCTTAATGATTTTGTTTTATTTGGCAAACCGCCTGTCTGCGACGATATTTGACGAGGTTCAGCAAGCTGTGCTGTGTGACCTAATCAACATATTTTTATGATCTTTATATCACCGTAAAGCTTCAATTAAGCTATTTCGAGTATAATTTTAATATTTTTCGATAAGTATGTAATGCGCTACATGTGCCTGAAAAACGAAAATTTCGAAAAACTTGCAAGTTTGAAGTCGATTTTCTAAAAAAAAAAACTTTTATTTTTTTTTGATTTTTTATGTACTGTTAGTTAATATAGCAGTCTATCAGGAACTACCAACAGAAATTGTAATATATTGTATTTATGGCCGCTATTAAGACTCGAATCTCGTGCTATGAGCGTTTTGAACGGGACTTCGCAAAGGCGCTCTGCTGAGCAGAATTTTGGCCTATGTGAGGTTTTCTATTTATCGTTAGCAGTTACCTCAATACCCAACCATAAACATTAACGAAATTTGGAGTAGTGTACTTTAAAAACTTTACTTCGAAGTCCCTATCCACAAGTGCGGGCACAGCTATTTTGACTTCCTCCCAATACGGGGGAATGCAGATCGTTAGAGAATTCCTCTGGGGCCTTTTGCTTTCGGCTTTGAGTTTGAAATACCGAACTTGATATGCAATTGTCATATTTTCTTATGTGAAACAGATATGCAGTGCATATACATATGTACGATTTAGTATCTGACGCTTAGGAAGTACGGTTTATTTTGTGCGCGTTCGGATTCTTTCGTTAAATAACAAGCATTTCGTAGCGTGTAAGGCTTCAAACGTGTTAGTCATGTATTTAGGTTTCATTTCTATTTTCAGTGATTCATGCCGGGTTACTTAGACTTTTTCCTCTTGACTTAAATTTGTTCGGGAGTCTGTGTACGTATCTTCTCCGTCAATACTGGGGCGAAGCTCACACACCTTGCAAATCATGCCAGTGCCAAGTAAATAAATATTGTTAGGATAAATATTGTTGCTTCACTGGCTTTTACGCTCAGATATTGAGGTAAGTACTACATCAAATAGAAAACTTTACATAGGTCAAAATTCTGCTCAGATGAGCTTCTATGCAAAGTCCCGTTCAAAACTCTCACAGCACGAGATTCGAGTCCTAATAGCGGCCATACAAACAATATATTACAATTTCTGTTGGTAGGTTTTTTTTTTTTTTTAGAAAATCGACTTCAGACTTGCAAGTTTTGAAAGACTTGCAAGTTTGAAGTCGATTTTCTAAAAAAAACACACCTTTCATTTTTTTCATTTTTTATTTACAGTTAGGTAATAGTCTGTCAGGACCTACCAACAGAAATTGTAATATATTGTTTGTATGGCCGCTATTAGGACTCGAATCTCGTGCTGTGAGAGTTTTGAACGGGACTTCGCATAGAAGCTCATCTGAGCAGAATTTTGACCTATGTAAAGTTTTCAATTTGATGTTAGTACTTACCTCAATATCTGAGCGTAAAAGCCAGTGAAGCAACAATATTTATCCTAACAACATTTATTTACTTGGCACTGGCGTGATTCGCAAGGTGTGTGAGCTTCGCCCCACGTATTGACGGAGAGATACTAGATACGTAACATCTAGACTCCCGGACAAACTTAAGTCAAGAGGAAATAGTCTAAGTAACCCGGCATGAATCACTGAAAATAGAAATGAATCCTAAACACATGACTAACACGTTTCAAGCCTTACCGCTACGAAATGCTTGTTATTTAACCAAAGAGCCCGTACGCGCACAAAATAAACCGTACTTCTTAAGCGTCAGATACTAAATCGTACATATGTATATGCACTGCATATCTGTTTGACATGAAAATATGACAATTACATGTCAAGTTCGGTATTTCAAACTCAAAGCCGAAAGCAAAAACGAGAGGAATTCTCTAACGATCTGCATTCTCCCGTATTGGAGGAAGTAAATGCACGTGCCCGCACTTATGGATACGGACTTCGAAGTAAATTTTTTAAGTACACTACTTCAAATTTTATTAATGTTTATGGTTGAGATTGAGGTAACTGCTAACGATAATACCTTACATAGGCCAAAATTCTGCTCAACAGAGCGCCTGTGCGAAGTCCCATTCAAAACGCTCTTAGCACTGAGATTCGAGTCTTAATAGCGGCCATACAAACAATATATTACCATTCTGTTTGTAGTTCCTGATAGACTACTATATTAAGTAACTGTGAATAAAAATAAAAGAGATAAAAAGTGGGTTTTTCTAGAAAATCGATTTCAAACTTGCTAGTTTTTCGAAATGTTCGTTTTTCAGCACATGTAGCACATTATATACGTATCACAAAATATCGAACTTATACTCAAAGAAGAGATTAATTGGAGCTTTACAGTTGATATAAAGATCATAATATGTATTGACTAGGTCACACAGCACAGCTTGCTGAACTTCGTCAAATATCGTCGCAAGAGGCAGTTTTGACAAATAAAAAAAAGAATTAAAAATGTTATGACCTAGATGCTTAATTAGCATGAAAAAGCCTAAGTCTAGAGTGTTCCCCAAAAGTTATATTGATGTAGCGTAAAAAATGAGAAAAGAGATGGGTGAAATATGGCACCTCCCGATAAGCTGGAAAAACGTCGGTTTCCACCTTGGCCGCTGCGGTCCATAACGCTGAGAACAAAAATGCGTCGAAATTGCCGTTGGCGTCTTCTTTTAATAGAGAGTTTTAGTAGATCGTGTTTTCAGGCCACGCTAATCGTAGCGGGAGCTCGCGCTGCCACTTCAATGCATGCTCTGAAGCGCGCGCTCGTAGCGGTAGCGCGCCTTTGAAAACGATCTACTAAAACTCCTTATTATAGGAATTGCCCCAAAACATATATTTTTTTCGTCAAAATTAAAATTTGGACCCTAAATTCGTGCCTGAGTTGAGATGGAAATCACCCAGGAGGTACTTTTTAACTTAATTTTAAATAAATTAGACGCTAAGAAAAGTACTGGGCCGGATATGATACCAAACATGTTTTTAAAAAGGTATGCTGAATGGATGTCCAAATGTTTACATGTTCTGTTTTGCTTTTCTCTGGAGCATGCAGTATTACCAAATGACTGGAAGACAGCAAAAATAATTCCGATACATAAAGAGGGTGACTGGAGTGCAGCATCAAACTTTAGGCCAATATCTTTAACTAGCACCACGTGCAAATTGCTAGAGCATATTATTTTTACACATATTTCATGTCACTTGGATAAGCATAACCTAATATATAGAAATCAGCATGGGTTTAGGAAATCACTTTCGACTACAACTCAGCTCATTGAATTTACGCATGACTTGGCTGAGGCCATCTAACGAGAGGGGCCGGACTGACGTAATATATTTAGATTTTTCTAAGGCGTTTGACACGGTGTCTCATCCAAAGCTGCTGGCTAAACTTTCCAATATACTCAAAAACTCTCAAATTATAAATTGGATAACCGCGTATTTATCAAACCGAAGCCAATATGTTCATTATAACAAAGTTGATTCGAACAAAGTGCTCGTTACTTCAGGAGTGCCCCAGAGTTCCGTACTTGGGCCACATTTGTTTTGATTTACATTAATGACATTCAACCAATATTGATGTCCCGATAGATTGTTCGCTGACGACTGTATTATATATAAAACAATAAAAAGCCACGCCGACAATCTTACACTGCAGCAGGCTTTGGATGAGATACTGTGTTGGACTAAAAAATGGCAAATGAAACTAAATTACTTGAAAACAGCCGTCATGACAGTGTCCTGTAAAAAAAGCCAGTTCAATTTAGTTACTCACTTGATGGACAACTAGTAAAGAGGGTCGAGGAGTACAAGTATTTAGGACTTCTTTTTAACAATAAACTGAACTGGAACCAGCATTTAGAACTAACGGTTAGCAAAGCGAGGGGCACTTTGTTTGCGTGTCGTAGGAAATTAAAATTTGCTGATTTTGACACTAAACGGCATATGCTATATAAAAGTTTTATTGGGCCTGTGCTTGAATATGCTAGTTCAGTGTGGTGCCCTTTCACACAAAACGGTATTAACAAGCTTGAACGTATCCAAAAGTTAGCTGCTCGGTTTATTTTTAATGACTATCGTAGAGAAACATCGTCCACTGAATTAGTTAATAGAACGAAGCTTCAACCGTTGCAAATGAGAGCGAAAATTGATAGATTAAAATTGCTGTTTAATATCCTTAACGGCACTCTTCATGTTCAAAGCTCTAACTATATACAACCATTATCGACCGGGTCCTCACGTCTAAACCACACAAGAGCGTTAAAGCAATACAGGTTCAAAAACGACTGTTTTAGATATTCTTTTTTCCCCTCGGGCAATTCAAGAATGGAACGAGTTGCCAAATGATGTCGTCAACACAGCTGTTTGCCTAATTTTGTATCTGCTCTTGAATTTATACTTAGTTGAGTTTTCGTTTATAAATATGCATCTTGTTCACATGTTTGTACCCCACTCTACCATGGTTCCTTGAGTAAGAGCTAGTAGTATTCCTAAATAAAAAAAAATCATATATATATATATGATATGGGTGATTCAATCATATATACTTATATATATATATATATATATATATATATATATATATATATATATATATATATATATATATATATATATATATATATATATATATATATATATATATACATATATACACTAGAGTCACTGAATAGGAATTCAGTGATGTCACAGTAGTACATACTGCTCAGGAAAGGCTGAAATTACATTTGCCAGTGAACATTTCCCGGTGGAAGTATATTTTCGATCTACAGCGTACCCCCCCCCTTTTTTTCTCCCTTCCCCTCGCCCACCTCACCCCCAAAAAGAAGGATTTCAGTTTTTTTTTTTTTAATTGCAAAAATAAATTATGCAACGCTGAACGCTCATTTTTCGCCGAAATGTAGCGCTAGAGGTCCGAACTAGATGCCAAAATTTTAGCACTGGTACCTTATAAAAAGATATGCGATTTTCTGGAATTTTAAGTGAAAAAATCGGACCTATTTTCGCCCGCTTTCGATAACCGGCGTCATGTATCGTCGGTCGGCCGCCATATTCCCACTGAAATTAAAAAAAAAGAAGAAAAACTTAATTTTTGAAAAAGATAATGGTTAGTGCAGAAAGTTTGGCACAATGGTTCGGACCTCTAGCGTTACATTTGGACGGAGAACGAACGTTCGGCAATGCGTATAGCTTTCTTTTTTTTTTTTTTTTGCGGTAAAAAGGTTTTTGATAAAGCTATGGCACCCTTTTTTGTCGCCTTGAGAAAGAGAGAGCGTGTTATTAAAATTGTGAAGAGTTTGGTACAGTCACTGCGTTTCTTAAACTGTCTGTGACTTACAAATTTAGAACAAAAAAATACTTTCTTTTGTTACGATTTTGGAGTTTGTAATTGGATGAGTGTCCGTGTTCCTTTGCGACAAGTTCTGTTTTGGCGGAGGTCGCGCAGCAGCGGTTGACTGACGCCGATGACCGGGTCACGTGGGTCTCTTGTCGGCGCTTGATTGGTTGGCGTTGAATCGAAGTGCGGGAGAGGGGGTGACGCGGCCGGCCGGGTAGCGACCAAGGTGGCAGGCAAATTTTTGAGCCGCCAAAGAAACGCAAGACAAAATTTAAGGGAAAAATTAAAATAGGAAACAACCTTTAAAAAAAGACACACACACACACGCAGAAAAAAAATACGAAGAAAGAAAAAGTATTGGACAGGGGGTTGACGAAGGGAAATGAAGAAGTTTAAAAAACACGAAGAAAGGCGCATG
>JAZHYW010057141.1:0-14213 GCA_037355805.1 Ixodes ricinus | reverse complement strand
GAGTTTCAAACAACCCACAACGCTCACGTGTGACGGCACGTGACACGCGACGCTATTGACTATGACCACGCACACACGCTAGCACGCCTTGAGAAGGAGCGCGGGTTTATATGAAAATGCTTTGCGAGCGGGGCCCGATAACGCCATCGGGTTCCATACTTAAAGGCAAAACTAAAGCGTCCTCCAAGTGTTTTTTGTTTTTTTCGTACAACGCTTTATACGGTACCGCGTTTGAATACTTTTCGGCGATAATTTTGCGACCAAAGCTTTCGGAAAAGTAGTCGCACTCGAAATTTACTATTATAAAATCTCAGTAGTCCTCGCCACTGATGTATATTGATTTTAATTATACCTAATATATCCCTAAACTCATTTGTGTTTTACTTAATCTTTATCCAAAAATTTAACACAGACACAGCCGATATGGCCGCGGCGAACATGTTGGCCTGAGAGTGGCGTTATAATAACAAGCTATTCGCTGCCTGCTCCTTAATTATGTTCTGAAATATTCTCATAAAATACAAAATTTCTATCAGCATTCCAATCGTGAACAATCTTAGCCATGGCAGGTGCAAGAACGTTGTTATATATTTTCTAGGCCGTTGTTTTTTAAAAAAAATGCACTAGCATTTTTTTATTTTAAAAATTGTCACTTTAAGGGGCCGTACAGCAATAGTGATTTTGTAGATACCGCTTGAAATTAATGTTTTGCATTCATAGCCTCTCAAACACTCAAGGAATGTTTCTGCAAGCAATTTCAATCGCACGAAAAAATAAAAAAAGTGTTCAAGCTTTTTCATGTTGACAAAGACTGATAAGCACAAAATGCGTCATAGGCTTCCCTGGGAAAATGAGTAGGGCAACTGAACGGAACCGCCTACCGAAAACTCGTACTCATTTCTGAAACAGGGCGTGAGTTGGCGAAGCATGACAGGATAAGCCGCAAACAGTGCGAGCGCGCGTCGCGTGAATGAGTGCGCTTTTGTGTGCTCATTCATTTGTGTGCCTAACCACCGCCCCTAAATATCTAAGCAATAAAAAAAACACACATGATAACTTAATAGGCAAAGCACTTAATTCACTCAAAATTTGAAGGTGGTGAGTTCCAATTCTGCCTGTGGATTGATATCTTTTAAATGATTCCCTATGGGTGTAACGCTTTTCAATGTTATTTTTGGTTACAGCAGGGTGTTACAGCCAGCCGCTGTTGGAGGCGGTTGTTAGAGACAAGCGTTGCAAAACTCAGTAACAATCGCCCAATAGAAAACATACTGTCTTAAAAAAGCAAACCAGCGTTTAACTCCTCAGTTCTGTGCCAGAACAAGTGGTCCCGGTACTGGGTGCCATGGCATTGCGCTCGGCTTGGCAAAGCACAGGGCAAGAGCTGAGCTAAAGATGTTGTTAAATTTGGGTTTTTCCGATCCCGCATCTATTCGAAAAGAGCCACTAACCAAACGTTCCCCGGAGGCGTTTATTGTCACAAGAGTAAGTCGAGCGCTCAGGCAGTTCTCGTGTCCAGTTAATGAACCTCATTCCAATATGGTTACCATTTGAATTCCCATAACTACGTCGTCAAGTCTTGTGAAGGAGAAACTAAAAGTAATAACCTGCTTTAATTACATCAGATTACTACTGGACCCGAAAGTTCCTGGGTCAATAGTATTGGACGCGAGAACACTTGGGTAGGAAGTATCGGTAAGCGCGTTCACAAGAAACACTCCCAACACTTTCGCAAAAACGAAACATTCTTAAGTGGATTTGAGGGATACTTATTTCCTTTTAAAACATTTTCCGGGAAAAATGAAACTCTTTGCGAAGTATTTACTTCGCGACACGCAATTTAGGTTGTTAGTAGCAACCAGGGTTGTAAAGTACCTAGGTACAAGTAACTGTATATCGGTATCTAGGTACTTTTGTTGTACCTGAGGTACAAAACTAGGTACATTCATTTCTCGGTATCTGTAACTGTATCTTAGGTACATTTTCCAGTAACTTGTAACTAATTGAAATTGCTTTTTACAGGTACTTTTCCATTCACTTCGTCAAAATGGTAGAAAATATAAATCTTGAAATTTTAACACACTACTTTGTGCCGTGATTAACGTTGAGTTGGGTACGACCTGGGAGGCACTGACTTGATCGAAAGACGTTTTAGCGAACGAAGCCCCGCCCCTGATATTTCATCTAACGACACTTTAGCGAATGGTGGTGTTCATTTGAGCGAACGGTGTATTAATGATGCCGTTCTGGCCACACCAATTTATCGAATCGCTTCGGATCTCGGAAATATCGACCTGCTTCCTTCATCTCAAACCAAAATCGACTTCATTGCGTGTTTGAAGCTCCTCTGACAGCTATACAAGGGATGAGATAACTTGAAAGATGTGCGCAGTTTCTGTTGCCTGTATCTTGTCGTGGTGGTGGCTCTCTTCTGCCATAAATACAATATAAAATATAATTGAAAACAAATTATAATGACAATCGTAAAGCAATGTAACATCGCGTATGTAATACAGTTTTCACTCAATAAATCGGACTCAAATTTTGCAGTCATGAAAACTGAAAAAGGCCAGAAAAAAATGCTTAGTTTTCTTGCGACTAACGAAAGAAAAAAAACAAAAACAAACAAACAAGGAGGCTTGAAGTCTTTCGCTCCTCGTCGCGAAGGTTAGGTGCATATGCACTCGACTCATGCGTTTCTTCATGCGGCTGACGTCTTCTGGGCCCGCCGACATCAGCACCGGCTCTGAGGGCAAGAACGTCAACAAGTGAATTTCGGCGGTTTCGGCGTGACGTGGTAAACAGTTGAAGCTGTGGCCTCGGTGAACCAATTGGAGCGTGGGGATAAGGCACGCGAGAACTCAACATCGATGTGGACATCGCATTGACGCCAATAAGCACATTTATCGAACTCGCTTTTGTGTGTATCATTTGTATAAAAAGCTTTACTTCCAATATACTCTGACAAATTTGGGGAAAATAAATAAGGAAAGTATCTTTGAAGTAACTGTACCTGTACATCGGTACATTTTTAAGCGAGTACCTAGGTACGTACCTAGGTACCTTTTCGTATGAGTAGCTGTAACTGTATCTTAGGTACATTTTTGAAGTAACTTTTACAACCCTGGTAACAACCCGCTTTAGGACCTGCCCATAGAATGGTGGCTTGGACCTTTGTTCCTTGATTGGCGTGGCTGCTCGGCCGAACAAGTTCAAAAGTGTGCACAAGATGCACCGGACGTTCTAGAGCGTCAGGTGCCTCTTGTCTGCCGTCTTACACCACCTGCTTGTTGTGCGAGCAGACGTGGGGCAGCTTGCTGTATCGTCTGCTATTAGAGCGCACTTACCACTGACTGCGACGCCCGGAAGACGTGACCATGAAAAGCGGCGCTCTAGCGTTTCATCTTGCACAAGCCACGGTCCAATACAAGCGTCTGTCGATGTGCGCTAGAAAAGAGCGAAGAGGCTACAAAATCAACGAAATAAACACGCAATTTTTCACCTTTTTTCACTTAGCATTTACGAGGTTACGACGCGCAATTACAACGTCACCTCAATATATTCGCTTTTACAAACTAAGTCCGCTGCTCAACTCTTGAGAGGTACCGGCCTCAGGACTAAGGAGCGAAATGACGGGAACATTCTTGAACAAACGTGATGCGAGGCGGCCTCTCGAATGCTTCCATCCAAATGGCTTGCAAATTCTTACCTTGGTACCTATCCTCTCAGTAATCAAACTATGGTCGCTATCACAACGGTTGCACGATTCACAGAGTAGTGGGGTCGCGTTTACGCGAACCGACATCGTTATAGAGCATCAACACGCGCAAACAAACAAATCAAAAAAGGTGAAGCCAAAATAGTTCACGTGGAAGCTAGGGCTTACACGAATGCTCATAAATAATACGATCATCCACACGACGCTTTCGAACGCGTGTACTTGCGACGTTGCTTGCTGAAAACTACGTTGCTTGAGGAAATCTAAACATCACGGCTAACGACGAAACAACTCGCACTCTGCAAAAATAGACGAGCTCAACAGGCTACGCGGTGTTTGGAACTGCTCGCCTCAAAACAGGGGGCAAAAACGGAAGCATAACATGAGAAATCCTAGACCTGCCGACATCGGACGTCCGGGCAGAAGTCAACAAGCAAAAAAGTGATTGAAGAGGAGAACAAGAAAGCAGGCCAAAGTTCAAGCGTGTTTGATTAGCAGCGACGGGATGAAGTTGCTTCGATGCGTGTCAACTTTATTCTATCTTTATTTAGTTCGCAATTCCTTAGTTTTTTCTTTCTTCTTTTTTGCCAGAAAGTACGCTGTGCAATGAATAATACTCTGTATACCCTTGCTTTTAAACTAGAAGCTCTGACTTCAGCGCGATCTCGTTGGCTTCCGCAGTGCTTGGGTTGCGCTTGCCTACGCGTTCACTTTTGTGTTAGCGATGGGGAAAGCTCGTACTGAAGGAGGTGCTTCGTAGTCCTCAGCTTAAGCAGGTGAACGGAGTATAGGCACATACCTAACAAACAATGTTTTGTTGCTTTCTTCTGCATATTGAGGCGTAGCCTGTGATATGGACCCATCGGGACTACCACCGATGTCCGCGTCCATGCCCCGCCGTTTTGAAGTAGCGCTACAACACCAGAAGTGCGGCGGCGAGTGAGCAAAACACCCCTGACTTGATTCTGTGTATATATTATTCGAGGTCACAATAACGTCTTTATTCCGATTCTTTTTTAATGATATAATTTTCTCTCACATCCACCGTGTCGGAATCCCGAGTCCATACTTCCTACCATCACAAATCTGACGTCCGCGGCAGGACTCTCTTTTGCTAACAACTCATAAAGAGAAGGATTCCGGGACGGTGCTGTAGGAAAGCTAACAGCATAAATTGCGAGAAGCAGCACGGGAAACAGCCGACCCAGATCTCCGCAGATTCCAACAAGATAAATAAGTATATGCAAATGCGTCTCCAACTACTTGAGAACAGCGGCTCAGCTCTAGATGGGGATCAGCGTGGTATCGGTTCTGGAGAAAACGCAGGAGCATCGAGCCAACGTCCGTAGCCCATATAAACTGATTCCGTCAATTTAATGAAAAAGGGACGACCTCGACGCGAACGCACAGCAGTTCGAACGAGTAGCGAACAGTCAGAACTGGCCTCGCGAGAGATGGGCGATGTCGTTAAGCTTAGAGTCTCACCGGTGAGGCCTTGATGGTTGTCGGCAGGATGGCGCCTCATTAGATCTCTAGACTATTGCAAGGTCAAGCTTAGATTATTGCAACGGTTCCGCTACACTGTGGAAGGCTACGGAGAAAAAGGTTTGGGAGAGCAAGCCCGAAGAGGCCGAAACCGGAAGTCAATTCGCGGTTCGACTCCTCGGCTATTTCGACCGCGTTGGATCGAAACGGGTGAAACCCAGAAGTCATTCGAAGGCCTAAGAGATCTGGCAGTGGCGGAGCAGTTCCTTAAGAAGTGTGATACCAACTGGTGATATTCAAGAGAGAAAAAAACTGCAAGACTCTCGATAGTTTGGGAACAACTGCAGACGACTTCCTAGAGGCATAGGGGCTGACTAGCTTGTTGAAAAAGAAAGACAACGACTTGAAGTACAAGGGTGTATTTCAAAGTAAAGAGAATAGTCAATCACAAACTCCTAACAGTCGATGTTTTCTATGCAACAAACCCGGTCACCGAGCGGCCGACTGCTGGACCAATTCCAAAGCTCAACGTGGCCCTGTCTGCTGGAGAGGCGGAATAGTGAGGCGTAAGGCGGAGAGGTGTGACTGCGAGCCCGATAAAATGGCCACAAGGCTTCCCTAGGCTTCCTGCATGATGACGACGGCTGAAAAGCGTAATTTGAAGACACACATGATCGTTCTAGAAAGTGGAAACAAAATACCAATAGTAAGTGCGGCGCTTGGAAAGGATCCGCGGTTCCTGGTAGGCAAAATGCCAGTAACGAGAGGAGAAGTAGAATGCCGAGAGATCACAGTGCTAAGGGCCAGTGGCTGCAGCACAAGTCGTAGTGAGGAAAGGTATCGTCCCAGATTATAAAGCCAACTGGTGCTGTGAGCCCAGTCTTCCTTCTCGGTAGGACAGTGAAATACCTCGCCTGAGGCCAAGATTGACGTCAAAACGCCGTATTTTACGGGCAGCATCGTAGCAAAGTGTATGAACAATCCACTATATGATTTGGTACTTGGAAACGTTGCCGGAGTGAGAGGAATCAATAATCCTGATGGAGAATGGAAAGATGAAAAAAGACCAAGATGGTCTAAGGAGAATACAGAAGAAGCGATCTCTGAGGAGACCGCAGAAGAATACGAAACTGCCAAAAGACTCGTAAAAAGACGAGATAAATGACAAACAAGGCTGTGAGGTTTTGAGAGAAGAAACGAAAGCGCAGAGTCGCTGGAAAAGGGGACCAGCAAGGCAACCAAATCAAACTGCCAGTCACGACCATGGAACCAACAGAAGTCAACAGCGCCAAAGTTAGAAGAGGCGCAAAATAATGACCAAACGCTTAAAAGTGTTTTGCTGCCATCGGGAACAGTTTGTCTCAAGTAAATCACACGAATCTGAGTTCTTGCTCTGTAACAAAACCTTCTACAGGGATGTATCAGACCCCAGCCACACACGTTATGGGAACAGCTGGCTCGTGGGTGGCGTCAGGCTCGCACCAGGCACTCCGAGCTCTGGCATTCTATACTCTGTGTCATACGTAGCGCGCAACGCTGTCAAACTACTGGCGCGAGCGCGTGGCTTCATCTATAGTTTTGTTTGCGCTAGAACGCGTGCGAACGATCAACGACAACAAGCCTCACGCTCGCGCCAGTAGCTTTGACAGCCTTGCAGGCTAAGTAGGAAACAGAGTATAGTCAACCCGATCATGTACTTCCGGCAGCGCGGTGGGCGAGGCCCTCTTCCCTCATTCTGCTGTCAGACGCCAGCGATACTGCGGCCGCTGCCTGTGTAAGGAAACCAGGGCCGGCTTGCTAGAACCAGCGTCTCAGCTGAGACTGGGTGAAAGAAAGCACTGCCAAAGCCAGCGCACGAGCTGAGCGGGACTCAAAATGCGTACTCAAGACGCTCGCGCGCCCCAGCCTTTGCAGTGCTTTCTTTCACCCAGTCTCATCTGAGCCGCTGTTCAAGCAAGCCGGCCAGGATGGGCTATCTTGGAGGAGTGGGAGGGGAAACGCTGCAGTTGGTACCGACACGTGCCTATCCTCGGCCAAGTCCTCACTTGCTATCAAGGAACTACAAGACCGGGTTCAGGCTCTGGAGGGCGTTAGCAATGACATCTTTGCTATTCAAGACATTCAGCAGACAATACATCATCCTGCGAGACAACCTCAGGTAAAAGGTCCTCCTGACAACGTCCCGGTCAGCAGTGCTTCAGGGGCCTCCTAGTGAGGAGTGTGTGTCTCCACGCAGCTCAAAGTTCAAGTCATGGACCTTGAACCCAAAGTCTCAGGCGACACAAAGACACGGTTTTGACTTCGGCTTGTGCTGAGGCCCAAGTAAATGACGGCATTGCCTCCGAGCTGTGCAGCAAGAGTACACTAGTATCTTTTCCCAGGTTGCCTCAACGTCAACCAAGGAGGACACCACGTCAACCACCTTGGAAAGCGAAAAACAGGACAGTAGCTTCGACTCAGATTGTCGAGAGCATGGCTCACAGGAATTCGTCCTTTCGCCCCAGGATGAACTCTTACTGCTTCTGGAAACGACCAGCGAGCGCGGACTGCAACTTCTAGGATAAGGTTCAAGAGATGGAACAGGGACAGGCGAGTAAGGGGCAAGGCAGGGACTGTGCCTCGAGGAGCCACAGATAGTTGCTCGGGTTTCACGCAAAGGAGCTCCAGGCACGACTCAGCGAGATGAATGTTGAGCGTGCAAACCATAGGACAATGGTGCGTCAGGTGCAGTCGAAAGTTCACAGGCATGAAGGTGAGAATATGGCCTACGAACTCAGGCTGCAGGAAACTCTCGTAGAGAAGAAGCAGTTGGAAAAGAAAGTCCAGAGCCTGCATTTTGCAATTCGTTCGGGGAGAACCGATCTCTGTGCCCTTTTTCGAAGACAGAGAGCTAGCCCACGGCCAATTCTCAAGATGCACAAAGCCATAGGGGCCTGGAGAGGTTTAGAAGAGAAGCGAAGGGCATCAAGTCAGAAGAAGGCAAGCAAAAGTGTCGACGATTTTTGAGAGTGTAACCTCGTCGAGCTGAAGAGAACTGTTGTTGCACAAGCTCGAGAACCAGGCGCTCCAGAGTGAAGGCCGAGGAGAAAGAACAGGAATGGTGTAGTAATCTCTGTGAGGGCAAACCACAGAAGCTGCCCTGCGAACAGACATTCGGAACTTGATCGAGGAGCGTGACCAGTGTGTCAGAGGCCCACAAGACTTAGAGGATAGACATCAAGGGAGCTTCGTGTTTGTGCCGTCTTTAGTTTTAACAATTGTTTTGGTTGTAAGATTCATAATAACGTGCCTGGTTGTTTCTGTAGATAATTTTTTTATAGTACTGGTGAACAATTGTCTTGAAAGGGGGGAATTGTGATGATGTGAACGGGACATAGAATTAAAGGAAGAGAACATTGCAGATGTGACGGAGCAGGCAAGCTCGTGCAGTGCGGTTTTGGGGTTGGACACAGAAGAAATGAGCACAGCTCAACGCCGTGGGCCCCAGCAGCCAAGTAATGTCCTGCATGGACGTCTGAGGCCCGTAGGGGCACCAACCAAGCTTGCCGGGAACCACCGCCGGCACCGAACATCAAGCCCTCGCCATCCAGAAAACACCTAGGATATCCGTGTTACCGACAACACCAGAAGTGCGGCGGCGAGTGAGGCAGAACACCCTGACTTGACTCTGTGTGTATATGTTTCGTGATCACAACAACGTCTTTATTCCGATTCTTTTTGAATAATATATTTTACCTCACATCCACCGTTTGGGAATCCTGAGTCCATACCTCTTACCATCACAACCGTACAGGAGCCTGTGGTCACGCTATGTTAAAAATTTCTCTTAATAGGGAGATTTCGTGGACCGTTTTCCTACTTCCGCTACGCTCTCCGGAATAAATGCGCTACAACTGTGCATGCGCGGAGCTAGCCTTGCCTGCAATGTCCGAATCTCGTAGCAGGTTTTTGATAACGTTGCGCGACAGCGGAAACAATCTACGAAAACACCCTGTAACCATAGCGCAGTATGATCACGTGTTACAATAAACTAAAACTGCGACGGTGAGCAGCGAGTTGTAATCCAGCGACACGAAGAGACCAATATTGTGAACACTGCTGTTCGGCTACTTGACGGTCAACGTGTGCGGTTCACATTTTAGAGCACTATAATAGCTTGTGCAAAGTGCAAACGTCACGATATGTTCATCACCCCCAAAAAATGTTTCGTCACAAAAAAGACGCGGTCGGTGCTGCAAACGCGCTCGCCCTCAAAAGCTTCGGAAGTTAAGGTTTACTCCACTTTTAAATATCAACATGCTCGTTTTCCCAACCCACATCAACATCTCCGTCACCTGTAATATGCTCCTGCCGTGACGGCTTCGCATTTGTAGACATATAAATTATTTTTAGCGCAATGACCTGTGTCCAGCGAGCAGGCACAACGAATATCCTGGGGACTCTATCCCCGTCTTTTCCGCCGTCTTGGAGCTACCGCCCCGCCATCTATAGGGCGTTGGAGGTGCGAATAGCATCTTCGATCAACTCGCACCGGAACTGCCCTGAAACCAGCACAGTGCACAGCGCTCCTCGGACGTGCAGCGCGAAGTCGGTGCAACATCGAGGACAAACTGCGCCGCGCCGGTGCACAGCGGCGACTGCCACAGTGGGTCACCTCGCGTTCTGTTCGTTTTTCTTGCGTACTTCCGCGCGCGGTGCCGTCTGCTGTCGAATTCTTCTGATCTTTTACAAATTAACAACGGGGACGTGATTGCCGATGGCGGCACGGAGTGGGTAACTGCTCCACAGGTATATTTATCCCATCACTGTTTGTTCAAGAAAGAGCACCACTAGATAAAAACCGTACCTTAGTTGTTATCGGAAACGCCTCACAATGCTTTCCACGAAGTTCAGAAATGTCGGCCACTCCTTGCCACCTCAGCAATCACCGGAACTCGCAGCGACGGTAAGAAGCTCGTTGTCCTCGCTGTCTGAATAGCTGAGCAATGGATGGAGTGCCGATGCAAGGCGCGTTATTTTTCGCAAGGTCTCCATCTCGATCGACTGCCGCCGTCTGCTATTCCCGCCATCTCCTAGATTCCCGCTCCTGGCCGCAACGCCTGATGGGACTGCACCACGGCTCACTGTCAAGTTTCGTGGTGCGCCTTCGGAGCAACGAAAAGCCGCACCGGGACGGTACGCGACGTTGATCGGGTACGTCCGGTGCGCACCACTGCACTTGATCGAAGACGAAGAGGCGCACTTCGGTGCACCGGTGCGCACCGGAGTGGATGATCGAGGATTCCATTACATTAACTCTAAGTACCAAACGCCGGCAGCCATGCTTGTGATCGTTTGAAACAAAAAGCGAAAAAACGATTTAGCAATATTTTCGAAAAACAAAAAAATGACTTGGAGATTGTTTGTTTCTCAAACACTACAACTAACACTTCTCACATCGATCATTTTTCCAGCCATTGAGAGGTGTAAGCGGGGCATAAGTACTAGGCGGGGCTTAGCGTGGCGTGACATTCACCTTTTCCACCTAAATTGCGTGTGGCGTTGTAAATACTGCGCGAAAACCTTCTTGTTCGTTACGTGTCGTTAGGCCCTTTCAAAATCTATATCTTTATTTTAATGTATTATTTAATTGCTCGAGCATAAAAAGGCTCTCACCGCCTTCGTGTTCTTTTAACTGACGGGATAATAATTTTTTATTTTATTCATACCGGTTTAGCTTGAGATTTAGACGAAACTAAAGTGGAATAGGAGAACCCTTCTACCTGAGGCACTCAAGTTGCTACCGAAGAAGCAGTACGAAACAGAGCTGCACTGGGCTGTAAACTCTCAAATCAGGCACAAACCAAGGAGAGCAAATGCATTCTTACGAAGAACTGAGCTCAGTCTTCAATCAGTTGGTTTTGTCAGAGCCGTTCAAAGCTACCTTTGGTGCTACCCATATATAGCTCTGAATCCTTCACGTGCGTATAACTATATAGCCACTGACAGGACGAGAACAGGAGGGAGGAGCTTGAGCTGTTCCGCTTCCAGCTCTTGCTTCCTACCGTCGACGACGCTTGGGACTATTGCGTGCGCCAAGCCCGGTCGAACTGCCAAAGCGCGGCGAAAGAGCCCGAGAAGGTGCTGGAGGCTGGGCAATCGGAAGAGACGCCCGGCCGTTCCCACTTTTCAGTGACTATAGTTAGAGGACACATGTTCTCGAAACAGAACACACATCGGTTAGTGGTTTACCAAATGAAACTATGTTTTAGATTGTCCCGGAATGGCCGATGGGTGTAAGTATTTATTCAACATAAAATGAAAATAATCATCCGGTTCTTTTTTTAAAACAAAACTGCAGGCTTTACATGCGTCAAATAAGGTGCACACTGGATGGGATATAAGCGTTAAAGATACGATGGGCAAGTTAAAGGACGATCAACGCAATGGAGCGCTATTGGCTACGCAACTTCAATAATAGAAAGTACATATGTTTTTTATTATTAACCTTCAGTTGACGACGAACGTAAAAGAGCGCTATTAGCTACTGAACTTTAATAATATAAGAGAAATATGATTTTTGTTTAATATTAAACTTCAGTTGCAAGAAGCGTTGGTTGAAGTTCGTCGTCTTCTTACTTGTCCGTCGTCTTTTTGGCGCTTTTGCCCTCTACAATGGTTCACCAACTAGCCGAAGTACATACATGCACCTTCTAGTACATATCCATAGTACATACCCAGATACATACCATTCTTCTATAATAATAAACATATGGCTATTTAGCACTTCACACGTTATTCACTTAAATTCGTTCCAGAGGTCAAAGCAGTGAAAAAATAGCGCTGCTTCCGATACAGGTATCCCCAACATGTATTTATTTATTTATTTGAATACCTACAACGCCTGAAAAGGCATTACAGTACACACAAAAAACAGTATACATGATGAAAAAAATTATAACAAAATGAAACGTCGTTACACACGAAAAAAACAAAAAAAACAGAACAATTTCAAATCTTAGAGACACCCTAATATGAGATTTAAACACACAACTGGATTTCGTCAAAAAACAGTTCTGGCATTAAAATTTCTACAACCTCTTTTAGTTAACTTATTCCACACATAAATTGACCGAGAAAAAAAGCAACATTTAAAAACATCTGTTCTACATTTATATGGACGAATTGTCTTTGATTTATATTTTCTAAGAGACACGTAATCAGGCTGTAGGAGATATCTTGATTTAGAGATACAAGTAGTTTCGTGAAAATTGTTAAATAAAAGTTTCCAACGCAGGCATTGACGTCTTTGACTCAGAAATTTCCAACCCAGAGACGACTTGAGGTCTGTAACACCTACTCTGAAATCATAATTTCCAGTAACAAACCTGGCAGCGCGATTCTGGATTTTTTTAATGTGATCTTCCAAATTTAGCCTAACGGGTCCCAGATTATACACGGATAATCAAGAATAGATCATACATGTGAAAAATTCAAGGTTTCTTTTAGCGATGATGAAGCCAACTTAAAATTACTTTGAATGAAACCTAGTGACCGACTGGCCTCTGCAGTGATGTAGTCAACATGTTTGTTCCAAGGTAGAGTTGATGAAAAATAACTCCTAGATATTTAGCCTCAGTTACAGTTTAACTGGTGACACACCAATAGAGTATCGATACGGCAAAAAATGATATTTACTACAAACTTGATGTGAACACATTTCGATAGATTTAAAAACATGCTCCTTTTAAAACACCAAGCCTCAATCTTATCTAAGTCGCTTTAGAGAGGAAACATGTCGGTGTTGAAAGCGACGTCTCTGCATAAAACACAGTCATCGGCATATAATCTTAATGTTAGAGGAAACGTTTTCAACTATATCGCTAATCAAAATTAAAAACAAGTGTGCGGCTCCTAGCACCGATCCCTGCGGTACACCAGAAGTAACATTTACGTACGGGAACTGGATTCCATTAATTACCACGGACTGTTTCCTGGAATTCAAGTAATCACCTATCCAACAAATAACGTTAGGATAAATATATTAGGCTTCTGAAGTTTAAACAGTATTGCTCCGCAGTCAACGAGATTTTGAGAATCGCAGATTAGAACGCAGAGGACGGACTGAAAATGAAATAAAATTGAACAAAATAGTCCAGGTATTATGTTTACTTTTATTTCAATTTGAGTCCGTCTTCGGCGTTTTAATCTGCGATTATCGACATCTCGTTGACTGCGGAGCAACAATATGATACCAGCAGACTTGCAACATTTTTTAAGCTGGGAGGGACTATAATAAAGCTAACCACCAAGCGAGAGCAAACTAGTCTAGGAAGCGCTGCTTATGCGAATGTTTAATTTAACCTTCGCACCAAATCACCGGGAACTCCTCTATGACCATTAAGAAATATGCGTTCTTTAATCTGTCAGTGAGTATAGCGGATAGCCGCACTTCCATGTTCACTTTTTAACTTTTTCTAATTGCACATTCCTGGTAAACCTCGAAGGGACATTGTTGAAACTTCAGGTGACACAAAAACAAATGTAGCAAAATGAATTCATGACAAGCGCTAGGTTGTTGTTTAGGGTTGTATATACATGGTGTTCCTTATTTCTTTTAGCCTGATTGTTTGGAAATTTGGAACTAATCCAGGTGTGGGTTAAGAAAAAATGGCCATTTGAGGTTCGAAACTATTTTATGAACACTTAATGACAAGGTCAACGGGCTTTCAAAACATTTATCAATGCTTTTTTTCTGGTTTCTAGCGTCTTTGTCACTTGATTTTAAAGATAAAAAAATGCGTCACATTTTTTTTCTGTTAGAACGACGGCGTCGTTTTTTGCCCCTCGTCACTTTCTCATCAGCCTGCTGTCGGTGCATATAAAGTCCCTTGATAATTCTTTAACAAGTAACGAGAACCAATACAAATGACAAAGCAGTTTCCGCTGGAACTAAATTTCGGCATTCAGTTCAAACCTGTGCTGTGCGCCGGTTTGTAAGCACACTCTTGTAAGCATCATTAGCGACAGG
>JAZHYW010057137.1:0-15127 GCA_037355805.1 Ixodes ricinus | reverse complement strand
TGAGGAGCACGGGCCATTCGCTGCCGACACTCGGTGTGCGACGAGACCGCAAACACGTTTGAAACGAAACTATCAAGTCACCGATGAGACATTGGACACGTGGTGTTTGAGGAACCGCATTATTCTTGGCGCCACATTGTAGAGGTTTGCTCGCGCAATCACCGCAATCTTACTCACGCAAGTCACGCGGCTTGCTCGCGCAATTTTAAGCATCTCAGTTTCGCTTCGCAGCCAATGAGATCGCGGCATTAGGCGATGAGACGCAAAGAACCAATCACGAAGTGGGGGCCATGAACAGAGTAATTAGGCCACGCCCAATGTGTCTAACCTGTCCCTGACATTCGCCCATCTTTTTTCGAAGCTAGCAGCGATTAGATCTCCGAGTGTTCCGCAAAAAGGACGCGCTGATTTTTCTTCCTTTTTTTTTTTCAAGATTACACGGTAATTTGGTACGGCGTATTTTTTCCCTCTTTATAAATGAAATGTTCAATGGCTTTCCTCGGTACGCAGCCGCCACACTGCTAATTCGAGAGCAGTCTGTAGTCAATCTCAGGCGTTACTTTAATGACGGTCACATAGGGCGTACAATGTGCGGACACGTTCAATGCATATGTCTTCTTCGAAGGTGTCGAGACCTGTTCGTAGGTATAGTTCTGTCGTCATGTCTGCAGACGGCGTCTTTTGCTCCATGTATGAGCAGTATGACTAGCCTGGCCTCGGCGGATGACGAGGCTGAAAACAAGTGTATAGCTAAAATGACAGTCTGCGTCATGCCGCTTTGCGCGACGTTTCACGTGCTTACGTAATGATTCAGTGTCACAGCGCTGGCTATAGGGCCAACGCGCTGTTCACAAAGGAGACCACGCGAGGTGTGGGCCTACGCGCGGTTCCCGTCGCACGAGGTGTGTGTAGGCACAGCGCCTGCGCAGAAGCCAGATTCGCGTCCAAGTGGAGCGTCTGCGCGTAGCAGCGCCACCATAGCGGCGTGACGTCAGGGCCGCGTCTTGGTGCATAGTCTTAGGCATTATTATAATTCTCTGGTCTGATTTGGATGACGCCGTGGTCCGAAGGTGGGGAGGGGGAGAGAGCGTGAGTCCCATTCGCCGGTCGATGCCGGTGAAGGGGGCGCGAATTCCCGCAAAGAGAGCAGCGCCTCCTTGGCGGTGGCACGGTCGACTCGGGTGATCCACTCGTGGCCGATGGGGACGCGCTGGAGTCGTTGCGGCTGCAGCCCGGCCCAGAGGAGGTGGTGTACGGATGGTCTCGCACCAGTGCTGCACGAGGAGCGCCGGACGGGGGCTGATGGAAGGTCGGGATTCGCACGCTGTCCTTGGCTGTCGTGTCTCAGGCACGTAGGCGCGTCATCTGTAAGTCCAAGTCCCGCGCGCGCTTCGTGTAGGCGGATCTCTGCGCGTCGCGCGGAAGCCCGCGAGGTAGATCGAGGGGTACGCGATCTCGTAGTCGCCGCTTCGGCGCTTGTTGAGCTGTCGCCTCGATGTCCAGCGGATCGAGGAAGTCGTGTCGTGCCCGGGGACGGGAAGCTCGCTGGGGCGGCGTTCCTGGCGCTCGCTCGCCCACTGTCCGCAGTTTCGTTTCCGATCCCGCCCCGCGCTCACGGGACCCAGTCTACCGGATACTTTGCAGCCGGCGACAGTTGGCCTCGATGCGGTGGCATACCGTGCCTGTGCGGAGGCGTACGCCCGAGTCGGATGACAGCCTCTTTGCAGTCCTTGAAAATTGTATACACTTGCGATCTGTCGCGTCGGAATACCTTTCCTTTATGTTCTCCGTAGCTAGCGAGTTCGGTGCGGCACACGCTCGGATTTCCGAGAAATTGAACGGTGCGCGTCACACGTGAGAGGCCATCGACGCACGCCAGCGTGGCGGGCATCGTGCCTTCGCCCCATGCCGCATCAGTGAAGATCGATCCTTCAGTTAGTTCCGGTGTATTTTTGATCTGTAGTGACCGAGGCCGCCTACGACGATAAGTTTCGTCTTCTCGGAGGACGGCCGTATGCCCGTGTTGCGTACGCATCTGTCGATGGTATCGAGCGTGTGCTGCATCCTACTCGTGACGTCTCGAGTGTCGAGCTTCGCGTTCTTGGGATCCACCCACAGGGTGATATCTGCGTACATTGTGTGGTCGAGGTGCGGGATAGTGCAAAGTTCCTTCGCCGTCAAACTTTTGCCGAGCAACCGGTTAAAAAAATAATCTCGATTAAAGGATTAATCGATTAATCGGTAGGCTAATCGATCAATTGCCCAGCCCTAATTAAAATCAAACACATTTTATTATCTATGCCTGACTGTAATTTGCCGCAGGACGATGTTTACTCGGTACAAAAATTATATAGTTTTGACAAGTTACTCTTAAACCCCCCGTAAAACTTAAGTGATATCCCTGTAGAGAACGTATGGCGTTTTATTCTTTGGAATGGACCGAGTGTGGTTCCTTTTGGGCATAAATTTCGAAGGAAATTTGAGACCCTCTGCGATGAGTGGACCAAAAAATGACACACAAACAAACAACGTTCGCAAATGATAAGAAAAATAAATTGGTCTACCACAATGACCAAGCAAAGCGCACGTTAATGTTTTAAGCCAAACTCGTTTTCTTTTTCTCGAATTTTGTCATTTGCGCGATGCGCTCCGTGGAACTCCGTGATTGGCTCATCTCATTCTCCGTAGGCAAGCACACGCGCGGACATTTGATCACCGTGTAGTTTTAAAACGTAAAAACTCACAAAAAAGACACACATTCAATTTCGTTTTTCCTAGAAAAACTTAGGTTCTAGCGTTTCAATCCCCACCATGCTTCGTGTATTGGGATTCGCGGAAGCAAGCGACCCAAAACATCTGTTGCGGCGAGGCGATTCTCGTTTACGGCCCGCGTACAAGCGTGCAACGATGATTTCAATGGAGCCAGCAGCCGGAATCAAATTGAGAGTGCGCTCAAAATGCACCTTTTATCTAGGAACTTTAGGCAGCATTCAAAATAGCCTCGCAACCGAGTGGTGATAATAAATGACATTTAACTCGCTGTATCTACGTCTTAAGCCAGGTGTTTTAATTCGAGAGTCTGGATTCAAGAGAGGAGCAACTCCAACCAGGCAGAGCGTTTGCAATTTAATGGTGGACGCCTCCTGGGCAGGTCGGTCGCAAGTGCGCATGCGTCGCTTCGTCGCACGGCGAGCAGGAAAGCGGCCGGATAGGTGCAGACACTCGCGGAAGATCACCGCTTTCGACGTCTCCTCGCAGCTCGCATTACAAACCAGCACCTCCTAGAGAAGAAAGCCCAAAGGCCATAGCCTCCTCTATACTCACGAAGCCTGGCAGTTCGACGACGGAGCCATAGAGTGCCCGGTCGCTGATTTGGAGCTTGAGGATCTGGTAGCACAGAGCATCAAAGAGCCATTCCTCGGGGGAACCTAGAGTAACTGTATAGGCTCTGCTTGCAGAGCCAGAGTATCGCGTTCCTTTTCCTTTCGCCGCCATCTCCGTATTGGCGGAGGGTGGTCACGTGCGCAGAACTGGATCCGACCTTCGTGAGGAAAAGCGGCCTTCCAGAGCGCCGAGTTTCGGGGGGGGGGGAACATATTTTCCACTTTTGCGTTCGCAAAATATATATCCTAGACCAAAAAATCGAACGAACGGTAAAGCTTCCTAAGTCATTGAACGTTATGTGTATCAACTGGGTACAGTACAATCCCGTTTTTTATAATGCGAGCGATCGTTTGGGACATCCGTTTTCAAGGCATGTGAAGCAGACGACACGGACGACGATCGCGTTGCTCGCGTCTGCGGCTCTCGCGGAGTGACACGCGATCAGAGTGTCAAACCGGAACTGAACCGAACCGAAATCTTCGCCGCCATCTTGGAACTGAACCGGAACTGAACCGGAAAAAATATAACGGTAACCGGTTCAAAACGGTTCACGGTAATATTTTTATTACAAAATGAGTATTTCCAGAAGTAAAAATTGACAGCTGTATTTCTATATAGTGATCAAATTGTCATATACTGAATTGCAATGTATGAAAAATTGTGGGTTTTCGTGGCGCTTTTGCATTGGCACTACGATTAATCATGTGTCACGTGGTCACGTGACGTCATAGTGTCAAGATATGCTATCAAATAATGCCACGTCAAGTGGCCTTGTGACGTAGTCGCGTGACTCACCGCGTCAAGTCGGCTTAAATTGAGTACGTCATTATAGTCCGTTGCAACTCAAGAAGGTAGGGCGAGGGAAAGGAAGGCCGGGGAGGAAGAAGCAGGCGGAACGCTGGAGAGAGGAGGAGGTTTCCCCTTCTTCTCCAGCGTTCCGTCTGCTTCTTCCTCCCCGGCCTTCTTTTCCCTTGCCCTACCTTCTTGAGTTGCAACGGAATATATATGTATTAGCGTTGTTGACATCGTGACATCACATGCCATCACGACTTCTCACGGCGATTCACGTGACATCGTGACGTACTCGATTGTCATAAGCCCGAGTCGAGTGCTCGGGTTCTTGGCAATTAGCATCGCCAAACATTCGTGTTGGCTTTTGTTCAATCAAAGATGAGAATAGCCGAACTCTAACACTGGCGGTATACAATTAGCATCAGATAACATCGCCGCTTGTTCTAATAGCGAGTTGAGGAGGGAAAAGCTATTTCTTTCCTTTATTTTTTCTGCGTCTGTCATTGAGTGGAGAAAAAAACTGTGTTTTTGAAAGCTATCAACGTCAGGGATTAGCTCTTAGTGGTATTTACTGAAAGTACAAAAATTGTTGCATGAACCATTTTACATGTACACATCATTGAGGCAGCCAAACATGTTTTCGTTGTTGCTGAACTGTCTCATGAAAGTTGTCCCCGAAAATAGAAGGATTGAAAGGACTAAATGTGGCTTATTAATCTGACGATAAATAAAACTACAAGTGTGTACGGCAGGGATACCTAAAAAGAAAGATTCTAGTGGCCTTAGAGGCAGCCACTCAAATTCTCACAGTTTTTTTTTTAATCTTCACTGTTTTTTTGGTGCAAAATAAAAGAAATGGAGGATGTTAACAAATGACACAAATATAACTGTCGAATCGGCACCCCCGGCAAAACGGACGAGGGAGTCCCTCAGAAATGAAAAGTATTCTTTGGAAGAGCATCGTAAAATGAAAGGGGGGGGGGGGGAGTTAAAACATACTGCGTTGTAAAGGTTCCTCTGCTCCGCATCTTGGGCGCAGACAAGACAGCGTGATCCCGCAAAGCTACTTCGTTTGCAAAATCACTCCTGCCAGAAAGCGGGTTTTTATGATGCCAGACACTCGCGTCGTTCCTCACGACGCTGCACCAAGAAATAATAATTTTTGTTTTGTGAATATATGAGTTGCACTGAGCGCGAACCTTCTGCAGCGTGCATTGTACACCACGGGATTTGATTTTCTCAGCTAAAAGAAATTTCTAACCCCAGGACATAGTGCGATGATGTCGCGTACAAACCATGTTAAACAGTTCAGTTTTCTGGTTAAATGGGATGTTCTCAACATAATACTCGGTTTCACTTTAAGTGTGAGCGTAGCAGAAGCTAAAAGAGCACGCTCCGGGCTTTCATCAGTCTTGCCAAGCACGAGCGCTCCTGCAGTGCAAGCACTGGTCAGGACCACCTGCTTGCGCTTGTAGCATCGGCTGCGTCTGGACTTGAAGGGGCCCTGCAAAGCGTTTCTGGCCATTTTTTAATTTGCATCGCGTTCGCTCTAACTAGTGAGTGTGACTCTAGCAACACATTAAACATAAAATAAAGAAAAAAATCCGACGTATTTTGAACATAATTGTTGAAATAGGTTCAGAATATTCAGCACAATTTCTTTTGTTGATGACGTCCTTGGTCTGAACCAATAGAGAACCGAAACAAGAGCGTGCAACAACCATGCGCGATCTTCCTAAGTGTTGGAAATTAACATCCAGTTATGAAGATGTGAACGCCCCACCAATTTACGGGTGTTCCAAGCAAAATTTTGAGTGAGAGTCACGTGCTTGAAGGGATCAGAAGGGGTCACTTGCGGCTATTCAGCCATAAAGCCCCTCTATCCTGGGAAAAGTGGCGCCATACATTGTTGTGGAAATGCTCGAGACACGTGCCGCGCGCCACTTCCGGGAAGAGCATGTCGTCCTAAATCTAGCTCAGTGCTGCGCTGTTCCGCCATCATCTTCCCCAGGGATGCACGTAGCACGTGCCTCGTGCATCGACGCACCTTGCGCAACTTTTAAAACATGAAGGGGCTTTATTCAGCCAGTCCTTCCTCTAGAATTTTATGTCGCTATTATCTGACGCTCTAGACCAATGTCCTCACTGAACGCTCGTGTATGACACTGATAGGCACGCTTTTCGAAGCAGCATTTGGTTTTCTTCGTCCCTTTGCAATGCCCCTTTAAGCTGAAACAAAGTGTAGCAAAAGAGATGTCCAAATTGTAAAGTTGTGCAGTATATACACGTTTGCAAGTCCGGTCTCAGGGCGCCGCCATCTTCCTCAGTGGGGTGCGCTCTTGGGCGCGGCCATAATTCGATTACGACGCCTTAGCAAGGCTTCGTAATCGGATTATGACTCGTCCAAGCGCACCCCAGCCAAGCAAGATGGCAGCGCCCTGAAGCCGGACTTGCAAATGTGTATATAGTAGTCTCGCGATGATATGCGGCAGCCTAATAAAATGTTAGAGCGCGCATGACTGATAAAGCACAGTGTTGTAAAATGAGGCCGCAATACAAGTGCACGTAAAACCAAATATAACTTTAGCCTCCCGAGACAGTATTCTGCGAAGTTTCGAGCTCGTGCAATCCGATATCCAAATGTGATTTAAATTAGAAATATATTGTCTGTTCTTAGCGATATTTATGTGTAATTAGGAGCATCATTGCACGCATCTCTATTAGAGAAATACGGACGATAACCAACCAAGTCCTGAACAGTTAGGAGTCCGACGTTTCAAAGTCGGTTCGGTATTTTCATCAGAGGCGACTATTTGCACGTGGAGAGCTGCAGCTTCTTTTCCATCTACGGTGGGTCGTTTGCTTCCTTCACTTTTAATGCGAAAGCATTAACTGTCCCATGGAGCGAACCGACGTCATCAGCTTTGAAGCCGCGCCAAACGGCGCCTCCCACCGTCCCAATGTCACGTGTAGCAGGAATCTGATGGATAGGTTCCCATTGGCTAGCGACGAACTAAGGGAGCAGAAGAAGGACATTCATGATTTCGCCTTCACAACTCATAAGAAGCGCTTAGGTGTCCTCGGATTTTTTTGTTCTTCAAGTGCCCTAGTCCGTTGACATACTCCGATGGTTAAGTGGCTGTCGACTTATTGAGCCCGACCTATTGAAACGTCTGGCTCCTAAATCTTCATGACTTGGTTGGTGAAGGTATGTATTTCTCAAATTTTTGACCCAGCCAGACGGAGTTCTGTCAAACGTGTTTACGTTTAAAACCTGCATTTCAATACGTTTATTTTTGCAGTAAGGCGTCCTGTATGGGATTATTTAGAAGAATACCATTTATTATCTCTCTTTCTGCACATTTCGTGTATTTGCCTTCAGATCTGTAATGTGAGCACACAGTCCTTTTTGGCGTAGCCCACGACCCGGTGTTTCACACTGCCAAACTGCGAACAGAAAAGCGTGTTCCGCAGACTCAACAGATGGCGTATTCTCGAGTATCATACTTCCATGTCAGTCTCAAGCGGCTATGTGAACTTCATACAGTCAAAATTATTAATGACAATAAAAAATATTTTATTGCTGCCTGAAGACTTGACAACGTAAATGAAGGGCCGATCACCCTAAAGATATACATCATAAGTAAATGCACCCCGGAAGTATCTGATATATGCTCTGCAAATTTTTTCCGGCTTTTTTATCCTCGATAGAAGTGATTTGGGAGAACCTTAAACAAATGTTTTATTATGAAGCTGATATAAATAACATATGTCTTCCTGACGCATATTCAACTTCTCAAACATATAGAAGTCTGTTTCTCCTTTTATGTGATGAACAAAAATTTTATGTGTCTGTGGGCTGGACGAAAACAAAGTACACAGTGGCGCGTGGCAGAACTATGACGATTGCGCACGCAGACCGTCAGAAAGTGACCAATTAAGTACCTGTAATGTCGAGCAGAGTATGAAATACTACTTTGTTCTATTTAACAAAAATATAAAAAATAGCAAGGGTCATGTTTATTTGTAAATTGAATTGACCGATATCTTGACAAGAATAAACCTCAAACCAAGCTATGTCAAAATTGTTCTTTTCGGTACGCGCTATTTTAGGCCAGATCCGATCTGAGTACAAAGGTCCCTCTTTTTTGCATGATTATTTGCATGCATAACGGTCCTGAGTGTAAAGAATATTGGTCAGGAAAGTAAGCGTTGTTATTGCGGCTCAGTGTTTCTATAAAAGGTAGACTGAAATGCCAAAACAGTTTTAGGACAGACCCTGTCCTAAAACTGTTTTGGCATTTTGAAAATATTATTGCTTTTAGCTCAGTTGAGTCGTTATCATATATATTGTAAAACGTATTTTGTAAACTAGATTTCAGGGTATATATGGCGAGAACGTGCTCATTTCATGATTTTATGCACTGTAATTAATTCCTAAGTTCAAGAGGCACAGCAGGAGTCTACTTTTAATACTGCCGCGCAAAGTTTTAGCATTAACGGGTATTTTAGGCGATCTCCAAACTGATAACCTTTTGCTTCAGGTAAAATATATGCGACTGAGGTAAAAAAAATAGATGCTGAGTCATATATGTTAATCTAGCTTTCTTTTACTGTTTCATTCAAATTAAATAACGCAATTTATTTTTCTACCTGAAAATAAAAGTGGATTCTACGAATGATAAAAAGCTAGATACTCGTTTCACTGTTGAAATAGTGCCTATTACCAAAGAAACGCGGAAAATATATTCTCAGTTTTGCGGTTCAAACCGGTTCGAACCGGTTCAAACCGGTTCGAACCGTTATTTTTGCTCCCCGGAACTGAACCGGAGCTGAACCGAAATCTGTGAACCTGAACCGGAACCGAACCGATAAAAATTTCGGTTCGACACCCTGCTATCGCGATACCGATGCGTGACCGGCACATCCGGCCATCTTGGCGAGTCGGCAAGCTCTCGTTTGAAAGCAGGGGGACGGCGTTTTCGTCCCAGCCGCTGCATCGTTTACCGCATTGAATTTTGCATGCGCTAAAAAGAGCCCCATAAAAATGACAGGCTGTAGTGTTGCCAAGTGCACAAATCGCGGAGACAGCGGCAAGAGCTTGTACCGGATTCCGACGTCGAGAGTCGAGACACGATGTGAGACGCCGCCTGGTCTGGCTTTTCTGTATGGGAATGAAATCATCTTTAATTATTGTCTGCTCTTTTACAATATCCCAAAAATTTCTGCTGGCAGTTGTGTGAATAAACATGTTTTAGAGACTATAAGTGCTGTGCCTGTTCGCAATTTCTTCAAGGGACCATGTCGGTGGTAGTAAAATAGTTTAATAGGTTCAGCAAAATGTTCAAAATAGAAAAGAAAGCGAGATGTAGGTTGGTGTCACACACTGAAAGTAGACAGAGCTCTATCGCCCTATTCTCGGGACGAAATATACTGGTCAATAGGAAAACAGTCAATCTCGGCATCATTCTGGTCCCTGCAACGAATTGGACTGCGTTTTCAAAGACTTATCCGCATTGAAAGTGGAACGTCGGTGGACTTTTTTTATATTAGGCAGTTTGCACCTTGCGGCATCGCCCAAAATTTGGAGCACCGTCTAACATTTATTATTCGCGAGCCCTAATGTTTGCGATTCAAGCGAATTCAAAATTTAGCCCATCTTGAAAGCATGCGAAAATTCCGGTCTCCAAGAGCTCTCAATTGGGGCGTCTCGAATTCGCGGAATGGCAAAAAAATTAGGATAAAAAAAGAAAAAAGAAAGCTGTACACTATTTTAGCATGACAGTGCGGGTGATCGACATTCCTCAGATTCGCATATACATTGGAACGTCACTGAAGGTTAAGCACTGCTCCGTCTACATAATACCAAGTAAACTGTCTGCTGAAAAAAAAAAAAATCACAGGCTGAGCAGCGGCATTTGTTCTTCGATTAAACACAAGGGGAAAATAAGCAGGCCTGCGTTCTTTTGCTTCTTGCGATCGCTCGATGGGAAAGGTCACTCCGAAAGTTGGGCAGGCAGCGGGCTCACGACGCTATCTGCGTCCCAGCAGCAGCGACTGACGACTTCACTTCACACGCGACCCGCGGGACCCGCGGGTGCATACGCGGGTGCGCTTTTGCAATCGAGAGGGAAACAGGAAACGACGGGACAACGATCACGGCGCATGCGCGGCTCGTCGCCTCACGCCGCACTATTTTCCTTCCGCAGCGCGCCGGCGCACGCCGCCTCGCGTCTGCGCCTCCGGGCCCCTGCAAAACCGACCGTGGCTTCCCGCAGTGCTTGGCTCCAGAATGGCACCACTGCGGTACTCTGCTCCGCAAGCGGAGCATATCACAGCGATCTCTAGGGAACCTGGACGTCAGAGCACAGCTTTTGCAGCGGCGAGGACCCGAAACACACTTGTTCGCTCGGGAGAAGTGTGTTTCGGCGTCTCGCCGCAGCGGAGCGCCAGTCACGTGGCTCTCCTCTCATCCGTTGTCTGCCGCTCCACCCTCTCCATTTCGGCGGCCGCTTCTCATGGCGATCTGCCAGGCATTTGTCTGTATAAAGGAGGCTATGCAAATGCCTTCCTGCGTCACTAAAGAAGGCCCTCGCAGGCCAGAGTCTGGTCACCACACTACGGCGTCAGCGTTCGGCTAGGGGTCGTGTTCTCCCTGATTGGACACGATTCCTAGCCGAACGCTGACGCCGTAGTTGTGCCCAATCTGTGGCCTACGGGGGCCTTCTTTAGTGACGCAGGAAGGCATCTGAGCCTTCTTCCCCAGGAGGCGCTGCGCAAACGCGGCCCATAAACCACGTGACTACGATCGAGCGGTTGGAAACACTGTGAAATCTGGGCACATAGAGGTTTGGTTCTGCACCCACATCAGCCAACGGAATAATCGAACGTGTCCACTCAGAATTCTGACGTGATCGCGTCCGAGATCGACCGATTGGACACGAGGGCTGCGTCAGTGTTCGGCTGGTCCTCGTGGTCCAATGAGCGCGTCGAAGCTGACGCTCGGCACCGGGCTCATGTCAATTACTGAGCTGGCGCCACCCGAGGCTGTTCGCAGACCTCGAGGATTCTGGGTGGTCTGGCATCAGCTTGAGCTGGATACTTGTCTGTTTATTCTTTTTTCTCGGCCTTTCGCATCGCCAGCCTAGAGACAACCAGAGCACGACATAGCGCGAAGGGCGAGGCTCGGCTAGGCGTTTTAATTGTCCGCTTTTCCAGGTACGGGAAAGCGACGATATATCGTGTCGGGTGATGGGTTTCCGTTAGTCTGCTTTTTAATCAGTCAACCTGTCGAGAAGCCAACTCCAGCGAGATTGTTCCTTTTTTATTTTTATTTTTGTTCGAGAACATGCAAATCTCGCGTGGACTTTATTTGTTTTTCGTTTTTAGTATAGATAACGAAACATTTTATGTTTATACGTTTTCGCTTGAATTCTTTACGCCGACGCAAATCGGATATCGGAAGCAGACCTGATTAAAACCTATATTCGATACATTTAATTAGCTGGATCATACTCTGCGTAAGATATTCATAAAATGCAGTAAGAGCCTACCTTTTTTTTTGCACGGTTTTCACTAAAAAA
Organism: Ixodes ricinus; assembly: GCA_037355805.1. Classification (NCBI taxonomy): domain Eukaryota; kingdom Metazoa; phylum Arthropoda; class Arachnida; order Ixodida; family Ixodidae; genus Ixodes; species Ixodes ricinus. The sequence continues at coordinate 3,368 of JAZHYW010057137.1, read as the reverse complement.
ACAACTAAAAAACGCTCGAGTTTGAGCCGTGAAGATTTTCATCAAAATATTATATAGTACCCATGTGGCCGGTGTTTGTGTAAAACTCTCCGGTTAGCATTAAGTGACTCATGCAGTGTCCTTTATGTATTTTATATGCTCGCCCTTCCCTCCAACAAGACTTTCGAAACGATCTATGGACCTGCAGCTCTCAAGTTTTGAGCAGCAGTCCTGGCGATCGGAATCGGATATTTTTAGGTCGCATTTTCGTTGTGCCGTCGCGTTGCCTCCTTTCAAACGCTCCGAACCAAAAACCGGAACCTAACCTTTATGTTTAGTTGAACCGGAATCGAAGCGAACCGATATCGTTGCCGCCATCTTGAAAGTGAACCGGAACAAAATTAACAGAACCAGTTTAAGACGGTTCAGCCTAATATTTTTTGTTAATTTCATAAACAGATTATTTAATATTAAAAAAAAATGCAGTGGTATTTCTCAGTTTTAGACAAGGCATTCAACAAAAGTATTTAAGATAGGTTACTAACTACCTGCTCTATAAAGTATTTAAACTACTACTCAAGTTAAAGTTTCAGCATAATATTTTGAGTAAAGTATAAATACTTCAAAATGCAGTTACGTTACTTTTGAAGATACTTCCGCATTGCGTAATTTGTATCCGCTTCAGTTGCACCAGATTCTTTATCTGCAAACAACTAGAAGTAACCAAAACAAAATTGCAGTGCTATTTCAATGCAGCTTCAGTCGAAGACAGTAGCGGCACGGGTTAATATGTTACACGATATTTTTCAGACAAATGAGTAAAAAGAGATAATCTGATACCAATAGTCAGGACCCTGAAAATCACGTCTTTTTGTGATTTTTGTAATTCCATACCTTGAACGCATCGTTTTACTAAGCGAAATAGTCAATATATTTTGAGCTCAAGTTACAGAGTTTTGGATACCAGAAAGAATGAGTGAGATGACACGAAGGGATCATGTACAGTATATGCATGACACTTGCCGCGGCTATCCTCCAGTGGGCTACCGAAAGGCTACATTCAGAGATCACTAAACTTCAAAAGAAGTGTGCAGGAGTACAAAGAAGCACTGCAGTGCTGTCTTTCTCACGGTTGCCGACTTATTTATTTTCCCCCGTATTTAGCTCCAAAAGTGCAGTCGGAAAAAAGTACGACTTTGGAAGGATTCTTGTTTTTGCTTTTGAGAGCTCATCGTGCTCGTATCCTGTTTCTGGCCTTCCTTGTAAGAATGACAATCGCTTTGTGTTTATTATTTTTTTCTCTTGAGCAGCACATGTACTTTTTTCTCCTTCTCTCTTTTCTGTGTGCGTGACCATGAGCCATGTTATTCTTCGTTAAGTTCTGTTTCATCGTCCCTTTACTGCATTGGTTTTTCTTTTTTACAACATTGTGCGACTATTTAAACGTTACATGTATCTCCCGCTATGTCATGCCCCTCTGGGGCCTTCTAGAGGTAATGAAATGAATAAATAAATAAATACATAAATAAATAAATACGGAAATATAGGTATGTCCTCATAAAAGGGTCTGGCTATCACCGGTCTCCCAAAAGGTGTCTGTGCAGTGTTTTTGAAAATGACAAACTGGTGGAAAGAAAAGCAAAAAAACAACAACTGACATTCTTGTTTTGGCGTTGGTAAAACCTTACAAACTTACATTGATGCTCAAATTTATAACAGAATTTATGGAAAAAAAACAACAACAATATTTTTATGTACACATAAGCATGGCTTCAGGCACGGGTTATCAACAGTTACGCAACTGGCGTGAAGCTCTCCATGACTCCGCGTTGGGTATAAATAACAGAAATCAGATAGATGTACTCTTTTTAGAGTCTCTCGAAACACGTTGAGCACGTTTCCCATGCCAAACTCTTAAAAACACTGTCATGCATCATAGGAGAGGGTAAGATAGTATCTAGATGAAAATTATTTAGAAAATCGCTTTCAGTTTGTTTATTACAGAAGGGCACACCTCGCGACCAGTTGAAGTACTTCCTGGTGTCCCGCAAGGTTCTGACTTGGTGCCACTTTTATTTCTGGTGTTTATAAATGATATCGCAGATGGCATCCGAAGCAAATATAAAAGTGTTTGTTGATGACTGTGTTATTTAACGCGAGGTTAAAGGGCAACGCGATATACTTTACTAAATGATTCTTTAAAGAAGGTGGCCGACTGGTGTGACAACTGCCAGATGGCGTTACATTTAGACAAACCCGTATCTGTGTGCTCGACGAAGATAGAAAACAATTGTTCTTGAGTTTCCTTACAGTATTAATGGCGTGAATTTGCGTAAAGTTTCATATATAAGTACCTTGGCGCCAGAATAACATTTGATTTGAACTGGAACGCACTCGTTAAACATGAAACACACAAAGCCCTTGTGAAAATATTTTTTCTAAAGAGAACGTTAAAACTATTCTACTCGATGATATCAAGCTTTAGCATAGCACTTCCCTCGTGCACCCATGTACTATAATATGCAAATATAACCTGGTTTCCTTGTACACAAAAAAAATCTAAGTAATTTTGAAAGTGTTCAGAGAAAAGCTGCAAAATTTATTTATCACAAATATGGTCGTTACGATTCGTCACTACAGAGCTGCTAAAAGTCGAACTATTTTGTCCATTGGTAATCGCGCAAAACTTGGTCGATTGAAATTTTTGTACCTTCCTTCAAAATGACTCTTATAATATTGATAAAACAAAGTATGTAAGCGGTGAAAAGTAAGAACCACTAGAAACAAGTGCAGTAGAAGCTGTATTAGAAACTTCGTTTGTTCTGTTCGCTTTTTATTGTTCCTACGTCTCAGAGGTTTCTATGGACAGCAATGCACTAGTCAAATATTCCTTTAATAATACCAGTTACAGCCACTCACTTTTTCCCTTCAGCTATGAGAGACTGGAAAAAGCCAATTACCCAGTTTTTTAGTTATAGAGGTGTTGACTTGTATATTGGCGTAATAGAGCTATTTGCTATATTACCCAAGCATCAAGGAGAATGCAGGGATTGGTTCCCACGTACACGCACACGCCTTCCCCGTATAAAAGATTCGAAGTAAATAGCAAATAAAGCGTTGACGAACGCGCGTGCGAGCGCCATTTGTTTTAGGTATTCGCTTTAGAAAAGTTACTATACTTCGTTTCAGCATGGGTCCAGACGCAGGCGATGCTACAAGCGCGAGCTCCGGGCTTTCAGCGTCCCTGCCAAGCACGCGCGCTCGTGCAATGCAAGCACTGTTCAGGGCAACACGCTCGCGCTCGTAGCATCGGCTGCGTCTGGACCAAGCTGAAGCGAATGTACTACTGAGCGACACGTGCAGCGCAGTGGAACACCAATCCCTGCATT